>CAJUYH010009034.1:0-14457 GCA_910591685.1 Galerucella tenella
CATACAAGTGGTAAAGAATGAAAGAAAAATATTCGGAGCTGTTTTAACGTGATTCGACAAATTTATCAAATAAAAATTTGCTAAATTTTTGTTAATATAATTGAAATATCCCCTCTAAACACCTTCCTAATCACTACTTCTATTCATTCATCATCTAAATCAATTTATCCACATAAGAAATACTTAGTGCGACCCTGCGAAAATTATGAAAAAATCCTTAAAATTAGAACGCAATTCTAGAGATGACGAAATCGAATTTTATGATAAACGAATTCCTATTACTTAAACATTAAATTTACAACATAATAAATATAACAAAACGTTCAAGATGCAACTATCAATATTACATTTCGGATTGATTTTGTTAATTTTTTATTGTTATTGTGTCATGGGGTATGTTCCAAGAGAAAGAAATTTTACCTATAATCACATTGTTCTCAAGAGGTGTCCTGATAATCATGTAATGTTACGAGGATTGTGCAGAAAATTTTCTAATCAATATACGGAATAGATGCGTGAGTTTTTGTAATTAATAAGTATCTATGAATTTTGGAGCATAGTTTAAGTAAAGTTGGTGTGAAATCAAAAAATAATTAAAAGACCGTTTGTGGGCCAAAATCCAAAATCAAGATACTTTGCTGTTTTTTAATGATATAAATGTTTTGAAAATACATTTTTTTAGGTATACATTCGGAAAATATTTATTAAACTAATATTTATTTTGTTGTTTATTCAATTTTTATTTTATTTTAGGTTCTAGAAGACAGAAAAACATTGTATAAATAATTTAAATTTAAATTTAAATTTTGATGTTCCATCTGGAAATTGACATTTGATGTAATAGCAGTTGATCCTAGAAGCCGGGGGAGGTTTTAAGCTTTGTAGTCTAGATTATCTGTAACAAGAAATAATAAAAATATTAAGAATCTTTTATACATAAATATAAAAATGTGTTTGCTCGTATTTTCTACGTTGTTGTATCGTTCAACCGAATACCAACTTATCGTTTATCAAACAAAATAAAAATATTACCATCAGTACCAATCATTAATGTTGTCATTCAACAATAGTATATTATACACCAAGGTGGTGACGACTATTATCATTGACTGAGCACCAAGATTATTTCGCGACGGGCTTGGCCCCGAGCGGAATAAGGTGCGAGGTTTATTAATGTCTTCAACGCCATGGTGTATATACAATTTTTTCACTGGAAAACGGAACATTCTATTTTCCATCCCCTAAAAATGTGATGAAACTGTACGCCGTTTGTTACATTTGATAGTGGAACCATAGGAGATCGGTCGAGACTCTATGCCGTTCAAAAATAATCGTGAGGAAAATTTAGGAAATTTTTTGAAAACTCTAATTTTTACCCCCTGAAACCAAGATATGAAACTGTACGCCGTTTGTTACATTTGATAGTAGAATCATAGGAGATCGGTCCAAACTATGACGTTCAAAAATAATCGTTCGGAAAATCTAGGAAAATATTTGAAAACTCTTATTTTCTACCCTCTAATAGGGTGATTTCAAACTGTACGGCATTGGTTTCTGTAGATCATACAACATATGCATAAAGATTTGACAGAAGTGCCGTTCAAAAAAATTTTTGTGAAAAGCCGTGGGAAATTGGTTGGCGGTGTTGAAAGAGAAAAAAACTTGAGGTACAGCTATCTCTCTTGCCCGGCTCTGTGATTCGCTGACGGATTCTCTCCACATATTATAGGGTAACGTTTACAAAGGAGCATATTACTTTTTTATATAATACATTGACGTGTTACGAAATCCAATAGAACTAATGCCGAAAATTTTCAGATTATTTTTTTGGAGTAGGAAAATCTTGGAAAATGAAAAACTTCCCATGGCTTTTCACACAACTTTTTTGTACGGCACTACTGTCAAATATTTATTTATGTGTTGTTTAATTTACAGAAACCAATGCCGTACAGTTTTAAATCACCTTTTTAGAGGGTAGAAAATAAGAGTTTTCAAAAATTTTCCCAGATTTTCCGAACGATTATTTTTGAACGTCATAGAGTTTGGACCGATCTCCTATGGTTCTACTATTCAATGTAACAAACGTCGTACAGTTTCATCACATTTTTATGGAGTGGAAAATAAAATTTTCAGTTTTCCACTGCGCTTTTCTGCACAAGAGAAAATGTACGCCATAGCGCTGGAACTGATATGGTGGCATGATAAACTATCGTCCTGAATAGTTTCGCTCCTGTTTCAAATCGCGACACTTTTTTCCCCATGGGCTCATAGTCTATTAATAATAGAAAAAATTATTAACCACTAATAGAGAAAATCAACTTCTCAGTTGGCTAGAAGAAGCAATAATTGTCAACTTCACAGCTAGTAGTGGAAAAAAATTATTATTATCGTTACAGATATTATATATACAGAGTGGACCACAGAAAACAGTCCTCTCTGATATTTGGCAGTATTCCTTAGATTTTAAAGAAATTAGGAATCACGTAGATTTTTTTCTCACCTCTCATTTTTAAATATGGAATATACGGCGTGTGTCCTAATTTCCTTAAAATCTAAGGAATACTCCCAAATATCGGGTGGACTGTTTTCTGTGGCCCACTCTGTACATATACTACCAAAACTTGAATCTACATTTTCAGTAAAATATGAAAAAGCTTGGTATACATATATTTGAAGGAAAAAGACTTACATTAAATATAAGCATCGACGCACTGCCCTCTGTACCAAATTTGTTCATCAGAACACTCTTCGTTTAATGAATATACCTTCGCCCAAGTAGTTATCACAAGAGCGAGAAAAATAGATAACAAAAACAAAACGTGGAAAACTCTTATTAAAATCATTATTATTAATATTTAATAGACCTACGAATTGTCTGAATTCGAAATAAACTTAATAAGCGTTATCGGGATATGTAGCAGTTGAAAGGAAACTGATTGGGACAACGGAAGGACCCGTAAATTAATTTGGAGGTTTTCAATATTATTATGAAGCCGGTGCTCTAATTTTCTTTTAAAGGGTAACAATCGAAAATAAAAAATGGTATATTACTTTTAATTATTTCAATCTTTTTTAGAATGTACATCTCACCAAACATAGGGAAACACGTGAAAAAGTGAGAAGTACAAGAAAAAAAAAGTATTCAAGAACATACAAAAATGGCGAAAAATGTAACCACAAAAATACCCATTTAACTCGATCAGTTACTAATATGGAGATACCACTAAAATTCTTCAAAAAATCAGTCAGTCAAAGATCATCATCTTTCTTCGGTCCAAAATTTTTCAATACCACCCCGATTCACCTCAGACAAATAAAAAAATTGAAGAAATTCCAAATTGAATTGAAAAATCATCTGATAACTAACCAAAATAAAATATTTGATATAATGGCTTAATAACATACAAACTTCTGGTTTATTGTTCATTGTCTTGTCTACTACTTCCTTGCGTGAGTATTGTCTTCTTCTTTTTATTATCCATCATTTAGTTTTATTAATTTTCTACAGTTGTTAGTCTCATAACTTTAATTTAGTTTCGTTTTTTGTTTTTTTTTCTTCTTATTTTTATGTATTCAATATTAGCTATTTAAAGATAAAACGTGCAGAGTAAATACTCCCTGATTGAGTAGTAACAAAACAGACAGACATGCCTAGGTAAAATGCTCAATTAGGTGTCTTTATGTATGTTTATAACTACAAATATCACTTTATTATCAATATGTACTATAATAAAAAACTTGAACTTGATTCAAAGGAAGAAAGGAGAGCGCTTCGCTACGGAAATATTAGACACTTTTAGCTTGTCATAAACTTGTACAGGTATCCTTATCCGTATTGGAGTTTACGTTGACGTAAAAAAATTGTCAAGAAAACCTTTTTAGCAGAGAACGTATCGTTTCGCTTTGTTTTTAATTGTATAACCTCAAAGTTTTTTATTTTAGACCATCGAGACGGGTCTTCGAAGGGGTTTTGGTCATCAACCTCCCTCAGGAAGTAAATGTCGTCCTCTGGTCCGTAAAAAAGACGCTTTCGTTGAAAACTTAAACACAATTCTTTGGTAAGAGTAAAAATAAAATTAAAAAGGTAGAACGTGTCGCGGGACACACGGTAGGAACTTTAGTTCCTTTTAAGCAAAAATTGTGTAATAAATCTGACGTTAAAGATAATCAATTTGCACATTCCTCGGTGGTCGAGTAGTGAGCAAACCAGACTCTCACGCGGTAGACCCGGGCTCGATTCCTCGTGAAGAAGTTTTTTTTTATTGTTAATTTTATTTTTAAATAATAATTTTGCTTCATATTAATAACGACAAAAGGTAGACGTTTGAAATATTTAGCAGAATATTCATTATTATAGATAATGGTACGGTACCCATCATGAGTGAGTCCGACTGGCAACATCTACTTATAACAGCATCGTATATTTAAAAAGGGAAACCGTAGCATTATACAAATTGGACATTCAAGAACTGTACGTTTACCAAAAAAAAATTAGTGGAAACATAAAATTGAATTGTTAAATTTTCAATTTGAAGTTATATTACAGTTTATAGAAATTTTATTTTCTAGATTTTTTCTCAAGTGGGTCGTAGAAAAAATATGCTGTTCGACTCGTGTGGATTGTCCATATCGCACTTGAACACCCTCGTGCAATATGGCCATCATATCCACACTAGTTGCACAAACTACTATTTCTATCAAAACATGCCCTTTTACATTTGAAAACAACCTGCCAAATGTCAAATCAATTTATCCATTCATTTTAAAGTTATAGAACTAAAACATTCAAAATTTCAAAATTTCAACACCCTGTATTTCGAAAAGTAAATGTGCTAGACCCCTTAATCCTATATCATTTTGTCCAATTCTACGAGAGGAATCTACATGCAAACGTTGTAATTACCCTTAACGTTCGAGATGCTTATACCATTTTTTGCGCGATTGTATTGAAATAAATTCCGAATAAAATAATTTAAATTTCTTCGAAATGAACGAAATGTCAAAAGTGACATTTATAATTCTTGATCAGTTTAAAATATATTTTGCATTTTAGTGAAATTGATTTTATGCTATTTATTACTTTTCGACGTCTGAACGGTAAGTAAATCACTTACCGACGTGTTAAAATTAGAAACCAGTAAACACAACCTACCGTCCTGACAACCGCTGCTGTAAATAAACAACAAAGATCAATCGCGTAAAACAAATTATGGAAATAATAGTAAAAATGTATCCGAACAAATTCAAGTAGATCACCAGCACTGCGAATACCAGCTTTGCATTGAATTTTAATATAGCATCGGTGGTTCAGTGGTAGAATGCTCGCCTTCCGCGCGGGCGGCCCGGGTTCGATTCCCGGTCGAAGCATATGAATCGCTGCTTCGTAAACGAGAGAGAGAGACTCAGGAGAGAGCACACGCACGCAAGCAAGGCACATAACGAAGCAACGTAACATAACGTAACGGTCAGATCTTTTGCGTCGCGACCCCCGGTCGCTCAAACATAACCCGACGTAAAGAACTAAAGTTCCAAAAATATGGTGGTTATAATTAAACCAAACCAATATCAAAGAAGAAGAAGACCTGTAAAATGGCACTAATAGCACTGAATACTGACTTTGGTCAAGTTTACGGAGTAAGCTACGTAACAATAGGTTTAACGCATCGTATCGGCTGAGACGTAACGAGTCTACACATTCGCAGCTCGTTACGGATACGGATACGTGAGAAATTTAAGACAAGCTAAAAGTCTCTATTTAACTCTACTGACTCTTCTCTTCAGGTTCGTTTTCCTCTCCTTCCAGAGATTCTAATTGATTTTTAATCTCCTATATGTAATAGCTGCTAATTCTTAATTATTAACTTAAGAGGGCATTTTTCTAATTAAATTTTTGGTTTTTATCAAAAATAGTGATATAGATTCCAAGCTTTGGTTGTAACAAAAACTCTTATGATACGCCAATGCTGCATTTTTCAGATAACACGTTATCAATATGCAAATTAATTGGCAATATTTTTGAGGTGATACTTTTTAGCAGGAAAAGAATGTTTTCTAATAAGTCTACGAGTAAAAAGTTACCATTAAAACCTCAACAAACTGATAATTTTGAACAATTTTGTATTAAACAAACAAACTGGGCAGACGATACTAAGTAACTTGTGGAATTATTTCGGCGAGCTATTAGATTTTTATTTTCGAATTATTTTTGGTTTATAATCAAAGAAGTTTATGATCAAAGATTAAAGTTTAATTCTGGCATTAACACTTTTTTACAAACCAAGAATAATTAAAAAATAATAATCCAGTTTCACGCTTTTTGTTCACCCAAAAAGTACACATATTTACACAGTATACATGATTTCCATGATTTTTAATACTAATACGGGACCATTACTCCTTACGTAATATACTATTACGGGACTCGCAGGTTTCCAGGACTCGCCCTGGAAACTGCCTACTCATCCCGTAAAATATCACTTTCGGGACTTGTTACGTAAATAACTATTATCTATTTCTGTTGTTACTTGACAAAATCTCTCAGATGCCAACTCATTACTGACAAGCTCCGTTAAGTTAATAATAGTATATTATACACCAAGCCGAGCACCGAGTCTTATAAATGTCTTCACCACCATGGTGTATATACGGTTTTTTTCCACTACTAGCCCAATTTAAAACAAAACTTGAAAATAATTCACAAACGCACCACGAGTAGCGTCTACACCGTCGTCTGACTGACAAGTACACTGTCAGTTTTCGATATATTATATATTATGAACGTACTCGTTATGTCATCAGTCATTTTTGGTTGAGCGCGAATTTTAATATAATGGTATTTTTATTGAAATAATTTCATCTTGATAGGTAATTTCAAGCAGAAAATGTGTTAAAGACAATCTCCTGGGTATACAAAATTATGTTTTACAAGTTTTTATCGAACTACTACTCATGAATTCTCAAAATATGTGAATTTGTCCATTATTGACCTAGGTTAATAATAGATAACATTATTAACCATATAAATCACAACCAACAATTTAGGGTGATTGATAAAATGTCGGTTATCCATTATTAGGTTAATGACGTCGCAAAGGCCACACTAATGACGTCAAACTAAAATCACTTAAATGAATAAATTTTAACTTTTTTCAACCGGTTCACCGCCTAAAATTTTGCCATCTATCGTTTTATTTGGTATGTTAAAAAAATACTCCTAGATATTGCACAGTGAAGAACTTTGCGGATAGATGGCATATTCGGTGTATTATAAAAGAGATTGAATTGGATAGAAAATGACGTGAAAAGAAGTATAGCTAGCGAGCTACATCAACTAGTTACCGAAGCAAACAATATTTTAATAAACATTGGAAGGAAATCTGCAATTTTTATAATTTTAATACATAAGATTGTCGATGTACGGTGACATAAGTTTAATTAATAATATAGATACTACTGTCCAAGATATGAATATAAATAGTTATTTGGTATTTCCACAAAGTTTTCCCTTTAAAGAGCAAATGGAGGCTTTCAAAAGTTTACATGCCTATAAATTATTATTTTTGTTGTAATATTAGCAATATCCTATATATGAGAAAAAAGTACCTGAGACACCCTACATACAACATATATAGAATAAGTTTGCGTATATGAATAAGAAAAGCTAGGTCAAGAAATAATTCAAAATTTTATTGTAAGCATTACCCCTCAATTCATGTTATATAAGTATTTAAGACAATCAAATAAAATAAGAACCGAAATAATTATTAAAGGATGACTTAGTAATAATAGTGTTTTTCCTTGACAATTATTGATTCTTCTAGCCGCCTGAGAAGTTGAATTTCTCTATTAGTGATTAATAATATTCTATCATTAACCTAGGTCAATAATTTACAAATTCAAATATTTTGAGAATTTAGTGTTAGTAGTTCAACAAAAACTTGTGCAACATAATTTTGTATACCCAGGAGATTGTCTTTAACATATTCGCTGCATGAAATTACCTATCAAGATAAAATTATTTGAATAAATGTAACATTAGTTTAAAATTCGCGCTCAACCAAAAATGACTGACATAACGAGTACGTTCATAATATATTAGGCAATCCAGTGACCTGTCAAATAAAATTCAATATGGCGACACACAGGACAAACAAATTCGATTTAATACATTGTAGACCGTGGATTTTGGTATACATAAGTGTTTATTTTGAAAAAAGGTGCTTTTATTTTGCTTTGGTGTCTCTATACTAATAATATATAATAAAAAGTTCAGTTTTATAAAACTTTTAAGCTGATGGGTATATCAATTTAAGACCAACTTTTGGTTGGGTACCCTGGTTTTTAGACTATCAAGAATTATTATTTAATATTTACGGGTAAGTACACACTGACTAAAACATATACAATATTATAATGAAAGTGAAACTTTTATGAAATTGCTGGCATTAAAATTTCACTTGCTTGAATTGGAAGATATCATCTGCAGTATTTAATTTTTATGCTCACGGATTTCAAGAGTGAGACACCTACTTCAAAGTAGTAGTAGTAAGCTTTTTTAAGGTCCCAGCTGTTTTAAAGAACACATTTTTGGTGCACAAGAATGAATTAAGTAAGAAGCGTAGAGGAATGTGGTTTGCAGCAATCAATAGACATGATTTAACAGAATCAAAAATCAAATATCAGGCTGTATGTAGCACGCATTTTGTTCAGTTTTGTTCAATAATAATATTTATAAAAATTAAGAAAAGTGATATATTCTAAATCAAAAATACCAATCAAATGAACAATATACTAAATTGAAGCAAAATATACTAATAAATTGGACTAAAAAGTCTTGAGCACTGTTTATGACTGAATAGACAATACAAAACTAACCTATTTGTCTAAATTGTTTGCCTTGCACGGCCATATTAGGTCACGTGATCTGGATTGCCTAATCGAAAACCGACAGTGTACTTGTCAGTCAGACGACGGGGTAAACGCTTCTCGTGGTGCGTTTGTGAATTATTTTCAATGTTTGTTCTAAAATTTGGCTAGTATTGGAAAAAATTGTATATACACCATGGTGGTGGAGACATTCATTAGCCTTATTCTGTCCAACAGGGTACTGAATATATTAACAAAAAAAGTAAAGACTATTCCTTCGAGCAATTGTAGGAAACTAATGAATAAAAGAAATTTGACTTGATATTTTATTATTCCAATTTGCATCAGGTGTAATGTAAAATAATAAATAATCAAATGTTAATTGAGATATAGAATGTTTGGTTACTGTTTCTTGTTTTTTATTCACACTTCTCAACTAACTATATTATACTAATTTTAAATAAACCTGAGACTACTTATACAAGTCCCTTAGATATAAACACCCATTTTATTTATATCTTACGAAGTACAGGCGAAGAAAAAAGTAGTACTGTCACATTGGCTTTTCCAGTTTCCTTTCAATAAAGAAAAAATCGACATGCTGTCAACATCACAAAATTTTGTTTTGCAGCGTCATCGTCTTTTTGACGTAAATAAACCATAGATGCTGATCCTTGCAGCTTTTAATGGTTGAAATAAATAGAAAAATCTTCCATTCGTCTCTTTCTCCTACTTGTATAACTTTTCATAAAAAATATCTCACCCTAGAAATAGATGTTTCTGCATTTTCCTCTGATAAATTTTTGACCCTCGTCGCATCTCTTCATAGGTGCATAAAGTTTAGAAGTGGATTCTTGCACTAACACCACCAAAATCACCACAAGTAACAAAAGAGCAAATAATCTGATAGAAAACATCTCGGTCTCTTCTACTAACTGTTTTTCTTTAATGCTACTGTATATCTTCTAGTGGATAATTTTCCTTCCAATCCCAACTATTTATTTATATTTTCGATAATAGTTTCGGATGTCACAACAATGAATAGACGCAATTGTAAAAGGAAGCGGTTAGCCAAATGGGACATTTGTCATTAATTAAGCCAATACATTATTTTCTCGGTGATTAACATCATAAATCATCGATTTATTATCGGTAAATCAGTTACACATGTTTATATTGTGAGAATAGATATGAAAAACCGTTGTTTATCATCGAAACTGCTATAATACGTAAAAATTTCGTATTTATTTATGAATGCATCAACGTTGCTTACATCAATTTAGAACGACCATTGACTTCGAGAAATAACTTATTTTTGAGCAAAATACTGTTAATCGACTCGCTGTATGGGGAAGGATACCTTTTGGCGGCCGGAACCCTTTTGCAGTATCAGCTCCAAAATAATATTAGAAGAAATAGACAAACGAGACATGACGTGCAGGAATCTGGCAAGGAGAAATTAGGGCTATAACCCAAAAATCCTGAGCAGAATGTACACTCCCATAGTGAGACCAATTATCATCTATGGAGCCGTTGTGTGGAGTAGTAGACCTAGCCTATTGACGACGAAAGAAAACCTCTCCAAAATTCAATTACTGTAAATGCATTACAGGGGCAATAAGAACATGTCCAACGGCAGCCATGGAAGTGGTTCTCAACCTCACACATACGGTGTTGGAAAGTGTGGCAGAAAGAACAAGATACAGACTAAATAGAATCATTAGAAAACCACCTCCTTAATTCTAATAAATCAAAAAAGTATAACTTTTCAAAGATATTCGTTACGGAATTATTACCAGACCTGGAAAGAATGCCATTAAATGTTACACAGACGGCTCAAAAGCAACAGAAGGAACTGAGTTAGGAGTGTACGAGCCAGGAACTCTGAAACTTTGGGAAAACCCCAAGTAAATTTCATGCGGAAATTCATACCATAAGAAAGTGTGCCCAGTTCAATAATGACATGTGATATAGAAGGCAAAGGATTACTATATTGTAGAATAATCAAGCAGCCATTAAAGCGCCGATCTCTTGTGCAATGTTCCAAAATGGTGTGTGAATGCCTCGGCAAACTCAATGAACTTGGCGGAAACAATATAGACACACTTACTGTGGATTTCAGGGCACACTGGAATAGAAGGAAATGAAATAGTAGATGAACTAGCAAAGAAGCGGACTGAAACACCCTTTTGGGAGCCGAAACCCTTTTACGTATCAGCTCCAATGTAATATTGGGAGAAATAAGCAAAGCAGAAAAATATCTAACCATTGGAAAGATATCGGTATAGTAGGGCTTAGACTATCAAATATTCTGCTGGATGACTACAACCCTTTAAGGTCTGATCAATGCTCAAGCCAAAGTAAAACTGCAAAAGTATTAACAGGGATCCTAGCAGGGCATTGTCGCCTGAATGGGCACCTGAAAAAGCTCAAAATAGTGAAGCAAAAATTCAGAATCCCACAGAACAAAAAGTCAACAGATATCCTTAAATTCATGACAATAACGAAAACGAAAGGTTGAATTTTATTGTTTCGCCCACTGATGCCAACTGAAATCCATTGGTTACGTGACCCTTCATCGACAATTCGTGTTACAATGAAAAAGGGCTTAACAACTGATTTGTGGTTAAACATAGTTCAACCAGTGATGCGCTGCAAATTTTACTGATTATAGGTATATATTTGGCTAGAAAATGAAGCGCTTCAATTCTGGTTAAGTTTCAAGTACATACTTAAAAAGTAATAATAAAAAAGAGAATCCTAAATTACTTTTTTTATTATTTTGAAAGTTTATCACTTTATATGGATATTCTTTCACAATATAATTCTCTAAATAATGATAAAGTCACATTTTTCATTACAGTTTCATGTTTCCAACTCAGCTGCTCATAATGGAGGCGATAGCGGTACATGAGTTGCTTATTTAAACATGGCGATTTATAATACAACAATTTTATCCCAAAGAAATGCCTTGAACAATATTTTATTGTAAAATGGAACGGTATACGATAACTGTTTTATAACGAAGAATATTTAGGTACTATACAACTAAAAAGTGTTTTATAATGCAACGCAATTGAATGCTATACAATATTTATTATTCAACATTATACAGCTTCAATAAGACAAACTCAAGTAACTATTTTATAATGTTGTAGCTGTTAGTTATATAGTATATTATAAAACTCTTATACGATAGGTATAAAAGTCCTAATAAAACCAAACAATCCTTAAAACGACGCTATTCGAATGTTATACAACAATTCAGTCCTCCTAAAATTCCATTTTGCTATACATCATTTAAAAACCAGGAGGAGTGATTTGAATTTAAGTTGGCAATTCTGTAGACCTCTGATTGGTCAGATTCAGCCCAGTTTCACACAACACTTTTTAATATTGACATCAGCTGATAATTTTCATTTTTGATAGTTCTGACAGATAAATAAATAAATATTGGATGAAAAACCAAAAGTATTCTCAAGTAGTGGGTACATTATTACTTTACATTTTTTTTAAAGTAGTAAAGTCGGTTTAGCGAGTATTAAGGGAATACTGAAGTAGAGAAACATTATATAGTGCAGAAAATATTGGTGGAATACCAGGACTTTGGAAAAATTGTGATGAGTGAATAAAAAATGTCGTTAGAAGAGCAAAAATGTTATCTGTGCTGGACAAAATTTTGCAAGCTTCAAAGAAACGTTCAGACTTTCTTGAAACAAATTGAATTTATCTGCGTCACCTTTTGACGAGTCAAATGTAGGTACTATTTATTTGTTATATACATATTTGGGAAGAAATCGTCAAAGTTCCTCGGAAGAACATGCCATGGAAGATATAAAACAATATAGAAAAGAATGGGTTTGGTAGAAAATACATTGTTGGTTTTTGAAGTTAAAAAGAAGGAAGAAGGTATCTCAGAAGTATTTGAAAAGCGGTTTATTACACTTAATCCGGCAACATAAAGATAACTGTTGGAAATGTTTAAATTAATACTGCATATTCCTCTACAATGCTATTAATTTTGTAGTATTTTGATTGCCAGAACATATTATCAATTGTCATATTCTTTCCAATTTTATTGTAATAAATATAATTAAAGTAACTTGACTATCTGTAACTCTCCACCATCAACAATGACCATAATTTGTTTGTTGTCGATGTGAATCTGAATCTTCTTATGTTTGAATAAGAAACGAAACAAGAAAAAGTCTTACATTTTGTTCAATGCGTAGGTACATCTGAAAAATATACTGCAGATCAGAGCAGAAATCGACTTATGACTAATATCTTTGCGTTTATTTATATATATTTATATCTTGTACTTTCGTATGTGCATCTGTTTATGTGTATTTATATTTTGCGCTTTTATATTTGCATTTATTTAGAGGTATTTATATTTTGTGCTATTGTATTATATTGTTCATCTGTATTTGTATTTTGTGCATTTGTATATAAATTTATTTTTGAGAATCTATATTTTGTATTTGCATTTGTTGTGTATATTTTTTACTCCCGTGTTTACATATATTTACGTGTATTTATATTTTGTGCTTTTTTATTTATAATTATTCATATGTATTTATATTCTGTGCATTTGTATTTACATTTATTTATGTGTATCTATGTTTTGTACTTGTATTTAAATTTATTTATATATTTATATTTTTATGAGCATATTGTTATCACGAAACAAGTACTCATGTACTTATCGTTCATTTCTACTTTATTCGCTCTTTATAATTGTAGCCATTATATACATTATATACATATTTGTTGTGAATAAAGTTATTATTATTATTATTATTATTATCTTTGCTATCAAGGTATATTTAATATATTTGGAACACGACTGTTAACTACGTTTTCGGAACACACCCTTTAGTAACTAATCTGGTAACTTTTAGTGGTGTGAGTGAGGCTTTTCAAATTACTCCTCCTAGTTTTTAAATGAACTATAGTTGGGCTCGACATGAAAGCGCCGACGTCGAGTGAACCTACTATTCATTGCTTATGTACGACGCCAATACTGTCATTTTATTGTTTTTAGTTGCTTTGTTCTAGATAACCAGCTTCACTTGCAGCACGTATTAATTTTGCATAAATTGATGGTTTCAGCTGACGCCATACTGTGGTGGATCGTGTGAATCGTATTGTAGTGCCATCTAGCAGCACTTATCGAAAGTAGGCCTGAAGTAGAGAAATAGGTAACTACTAAGGGTAATTAATGGTCAACACAGATATGGCTTTGAGGAAGCCAGATGGTGAATATACCGAAAATGAGGAGGAAAGAGTTCGACTCTTACTAGAAACTCATTTTCCAGGGAGTACCCCAAATAGGGGAGATAATCCTCTCGAAGGTCACAATAGGCCTTCAAGAGAAAGTATTACAATGGCCAAACACATTTGTAGTAACGATAGGTTGAAATGGGCCATGAACACCTTTTCACCTTTCAAGGCACCAGGAGCAGATGGAATTTTCCCAGCATTGCTCCAGAAAGGACAAGACGAAATTCTACCGCATCTGATTAGAATTAGTCGAAGCAGTTTAGAACTGGGTTATATACCTGAAGCATGGAGAAGGGCAATAGTAAC
>CAJUYH010009035.1:0-14457 GCA_910591685.1 Galerucella tenella
TTTTTGGTGAAAGCAACTATCTCAGCCTTGGCAGGATTAACTGCAAGTCCGTGTTCGTTACACCACCCATGTACCCTATTCAGAGCCCTTTGCACGAGGTCTCTGAGAACGGTAATGTGCCTTCCAACAACAAGGACAACGATATCATCGGCATACCCAATCGTTAGAAAGCCCTCACCGTTTAAAAGGGTTATTAGCTCGTCAATGACTAGGTTCCACAATGTGGGCGAAAGGACACCCCCTTGCGGACATCCCCTAGCGACGATTACTTTTTTGCCACATGGTCTTTCCATGTGGCCTCTACTGTACGGTTGCACAACACGGCCCCAAGCCAGTGAGTGATCATTGGCTCTATTCCATGATTTGCCGCAGCCCTACACATGGATCCTACAGGGGTGGTGTCAAACGCCCCTTGTATATCCAAGAAAGCTCCCAGCGCCTTCTCCACCTGAGTTACCAGTTGGTGTAAGGCACTTTCAGTTGACTTGCCACACCTGGAAGCATGTTGGTTGTTGTGCAAAGGATACCTAAGCCCAACCTTTTCCTTTATCGATCAGCCACCCTCTCCAGTGTTTTCAGTACAAAGGATGTTAGGCTAATGGGTCTAAAGGATTTAGCCACCGTATATGTGGTATAGTTTAGTATGAATTTTATCAGTAAAAATAGCAAAATGTGGATCGTGTACAGTCAAAGTCAAATGAAGAGCACCAAAATTCATAAAAATTCAATTAGTTCCAATGATTTATGGTAAGACTTCGCTAAAATGTATTGGAAATATTTCAATTGTGACCTAAAAAACGTAGAACTGTTTGATGGAGATAGCAGATGTTTAAATATTGCAGTCTAGTTGTCCATTTGACTTTGACTGTACCATCTCTCGAAATATTTTCTTTTAATTATTTTATCTTCAAAATGTATTCTAGGTTAGAATCAGTTCACGCTACCTCGATATTTTTATATTATTTAATCTATTTAAGCAATTTTTGAAAATAATATGACTAGAAAAGTATTATTTTCAACATAAAAAATTATTAATTACTATACAGGGTGTCCCACGACGAGTTAAAACTATCTGTATAATGGCAATAGTCAACTAACTTTTTTATTTTAAATGGAACACCCTGTATACTGATACATTTTTAAAATCTGCGTAAAATTTTATTATACTTTTGTCTGAAAACTTTTTTCGAAAATTGCATATTTTTTTAGTTATTGATTTTTTTGTAAAAAATTTGACAGTTGCAGACCCTTGTAAATTATTTTTTTACGAGGATACCCTTAAAGATATGAAAATGGTTTCTGTTCGGTTGTTCTAAGCAAGGTCAGACGTATTTGAATCTATGTTGAAAATTTTTCTATTTTATACAGGGTGTGTATAAAAAGTGTTCAAAGTTTAACTTCATAAATATCAAATTTCTTTATTTTTTTAAATAGAACCACCCGGTTTTTTCTATTTTAATGCATTCAGGGGTAAAAAATAGGGCAAATTAATGTATACTTTCCTATGCCTAAACCTTTCTTAGTGCTTGTATCAATGGGTCAAAATAAAATTTAGACCACACCTGCATCTAAAAATTTACAGAAAACTTTCAATATCTGGATAACGGTGAGATTTAGGTATAGGAAAGTATACATGAATTTGTCTTATTTTTTACCCCTGAATGTATTAAAATAGAAAAAACCGGGTGGTTTTATTTAAAAAAATGAAGAAATTTGATATTTATGAAGTCAAACTTTGAACACTTTTTATACACACCCTGTATAAAATAAAAAATTTTTCAACATAGATTCAAATACGTCTGACCTTGCTAAAAGCAACCCAACAGAAAGCATTTTCATATTTTTAAGAGTATCCACGTAAAAAAATAATTTACAAGGGTCTGCAACCGTCAAATTTTTTACAAAAAAATTAATAACTCAAAAAATATGCAATTTTCGAAAAAAGTTTTCAGACAAACCTATACTAAAATTTTACGCAGATTTTAAAAATGTATCAGTATACAGGGTGTTCTATTTAAAATAACAAAGTTACAGTCGACTTTTGATAGAACCGGAAGTCGGCCATCTTTAAAAATATTTTAGTTAAAAAGATCGTATCCGAAAACCGAAACGTATAAATTTCCATGATTTTACTATAAGTATTTTTCCACATACAGATAGTTTTAACTCGTAGTGACACACCCTGTATCAAGTTTATTTTGTTAAACATTTAGAGTTATATTTACTGGATAGTAATTATTGTTTATCAAGTATCCATTTAATGCTTCAAAAATTAAAGAAATCAACACTACTCATATGTCAGGACTCTTCTTAGTAAGAATTAGGTACATATTGTATTCCTTTCTGATCAGTTTTTAATAAAAAATAGATTTTGTAATTTTCACGTTCCCTTTTTCTAATATACACCAAAAATTTTATTCACCAACAGAACAAATAACGAAGATAAAATTATATTTGAATTATTTATTTTTACGTAAAATGTCCAGAAAAAAATCCCAGCTAAATTGTTCCCCAATACGTAATACTCAAGATCCCGCATCTCAAAATTTAAATTGCCTCAAACTTTATCAAAAAACCCATTCTTTTTGACCCAATTTCACCCCCAATTTCATTAATTATCTAAATATAAACACAAACAATTTAAAAATTACCAATTTTATTATAAACCTTTGAAAAAAATGCTCAAAGCTAATATACAGTTTACGCAATCAAAAAAATCACTACCCGAAACATAAATAACAAATAAAAACTGCATTTACATTATAATATAAATAGTACTCACTGTAACTTTCCTCTCTTACCCAAAAATAATCGAAATTCACCACCAAAAGCAGCATCGTAGAAAAGTTTGGATTTTTATAAAAGTAGTTCAAACGTCCCAAATCCCAAAACTAAGCCAACGCATCCTCCACAACTTTCCAAACTCTCCTCCAATACGAACATCGATTATTTTTGCTATTCTATCGATCTCAACTGTTTGTATCATCGTCCTTCACATCGTCGTTATCTTCCAAGGGATTCCTTTTACACTTTTCCTGTAATTTATCGTAACTTTCACCGTGGAGAAATGTTACTAGAACAACAGTCATATTGTCACATCCGAGTCCGGCCATTTGACAATCGGGCGCTAAGCATCTCATCATCAATTCCTCGCATATTTCTTCGGGATCGTGTCCGTTCGCTATATTTTCCCTGATGAAGGAAACTACTTCTTTGTTGCTCATAACGTCCCAAATACCGTCGCAGGCCAAGACGACGAACTCCCAATCGGGAGTTATCGTAAATTCTGTAACGTCAGGGAATGCTGGAATAGTAAAACAAAATTAATTTTCAACTAAGATAATTATTCTACTATCTACCTGTTACAATTTGTTGTTCGGGAGGCAACTGCGTATTCTTCTTAAATGCAAAATCTCCCAAAGCTCTTGATAGAGCTAGATTACCATTTACTCTGTTGGCATCCACCCAGCCACCAGCGGCTCTTATCCTCTCGAATTCCGCTTGATTTGATGGCTTGTGGTCTTCGGACAAAGCTTCAGCTTTACCATTTATACTGGCTACTGCTCTTGAATCTCCCACATTTGCACAATAAAGTTTATCGCCTTTTACTAGTGTTGTTATTGCTGTTGATCCTGATGGTTTGTTAAAGAGACTCTCTTCTTCCAGCATGTGTGCATCTATGTCCAGGAAAGCTTGTCTTAGAGCCTCGGGGATATTGCCTTCTTTGTAATCTTTTCTCTTCATAATAAATTTGTGTAAATGCTTTCCTGATAATATAAACATTATAAATGTACTTCTTATAAATTATAAAAAACCAAAATTATTATTAATTATGAAGAAAAACAGATACCAGAACAAGATAAAGATAAAAATATACAGGAAGGATTATTATTTCAATCAACACACCACAAACACTCTGTGTTTTTTTTTTGTCCAAGTTTTACAAGGTAAGTAGTAAACTTTATTTTGAAGATTCAACTTTCTAAGATAATTTTACAATTTACAATCAAAAACATTAACATTTATTTATAGTTTCAGAAGTTAAAAAAAATCATTACCTGCGTAATCTGCAATTTCAGCTCCCCCATGCCCATCATAAACAGCAAAAAACGCAGCATTAGGATCATCTGGTAACTCTAAAATATGCGTATGTGAATCTTCCATATTTATCCTCCATCCTTGCATACAACTTGACCCAACTCGAAAAGATGCATCCTCACAGCAAGATGTGTCTTTCGCAGTCACAGGCTCAGACAATGTTTGACCCATTTTACTGAAAAAAAAATATGGTTCCCAATTTTTTTTTGGTATTTTTATACACCTTATTGGAATAACCAACTGTGCATATCAAATGTTTATATCTATTAAGTATACATGACTGAAAAATATAAATCAAGTTTATTGATACATCAAACTAATAAAAATCAAATGTTTAATATAGCCTTAAATAAACAAATAACATGTTACACTTTATATATGGAACCTGAGAATGTGATGTAAATCAACATTAGTAATTTACACTATTTTATGAAAAGATCCATTAGTATTTCTATAAAAAGGTGTAAAAGTACTTTTTATTATAAGAAAATGTTGTTAAATTTTCCACAAATGCTTCAGATTAAGTTATTCTTTTATAATAATTCTTTAAAACATCACTTTAATGTTTAAACACAATCTACTTTATGTAAATCAAATTATGAATTGATGTAAATTAAAACTGAATCAACAGTTTTAAAATTTAGGTAATACTTATTGTACAAATTGGCGACACAAAAATTTGCATGTATTCCAAAAATTAATAGAACGCATTTCACTACAAAATTATTAAAAATCACTCCTTATCAAGGTTTTATCATATTAAAAAAAAGTATTGTGTAAGTAACCGTACATAAGAAATTCAGGTGTCATTCTTTGACAATGGATTAGAACTATTAAAGGAAAAGTTGACTAGATAAGAAGCCATTGTATCGGTACTTACTTATGTGATACAAGTATTTATAAAAATAATTGGATGCTGAGTTATACCATTTTCTTGAATTTTGATGACGAATAATAATTTCTTGAAATTTCAATAAGATTGCAAGGTTCAAGATCTAGCACTGTCCAAATATTTATACAGTACAGGATTTAAGGTTACAACAATTGCATGACACACAGGGTGAGCAATCCATCAACTGAAACTATAAAAGTCACCACACCCATTTTTTCGCGACTATTTATTGTACCACATCATAACCGGATTTGTGTGATGGGAGGAAATCCCAAAAAGCGCCTAAGACAAGATTTATTTCAAATTATTTAATAGATTAATTTATTTCTAGAGGCAATTTAAATCAATTGAATAATCAATTCCAATTAATAACTAAATCAGTAATGTACTTTGAGGGTTAGTTATCGTAAAACAACACTTAATTTTTCAATAAAAACAGTTGAAAATGCTTCAAATTTTTAGGGACTTTAGTGAACATTCGTTAAATTGGTAGTATTGCAAGATGGCGTCCGAGAAACCCGGGAGCTTTCAACAAGGTAAAGTTTTATGCATTAAAATTCTAATTAAACGAGTTTTATCAAACAAATTACCATATATTTTCAATAATTTTTAATCCTACACTCTCCAAGATACAATAATAATAAATTATTTGTGTTTTTAGAATGTAACCAAGGTATACTTAATTTGTATTCTTCCCTAGCTGTCAAAACTGTACATTGATTTTTGTTTGCAGGAAGTCCAGACCCAGATCCCGAAGATCTACAAGAATTTGGTTCCAGCTTACTTAGTATGGAAAATTTAGATAGGACTTCTCCTGAATTGTGGCCAGAAAAAAGTAACTTAAAAACAATGAGTATAGCATAAAAATAAACAATATTTTAGTTCCAGGTGTGACTGAATTCATCAACAGCTTCCAAACGACACCAAATAGCACTACCAAATTGCCATATTCCAAAGAACTAAACCATCATGATGAAGATTATTTACATCGTGAGTATTTGTTTTGATTGGAAATTGATTTTATTAAAAGCTAGAGCTCATGGGTAAACATTATACATTTAACCTAAATTATTTTGTTGGAAAGATACATTGAATAAATAAAATAAATATTAGATTTGATACTCATCTTGTTAAATGTTATAAAGTATTGGAACCCTAATAGTATTCTATTCTAAAAAATGTTTATTTTCTTTTAGTTATCTTTAGATGTTTGTTTTAGAATTAGCTGCGCTTTCAACTTCAGGGCTTATAGGAAAAGTTAAAGAGCTCCACGATATTGCTTATCAGTTGGGTGTTGAGGAAGCCAAAGAGGTTACGAGGGGGAAATATTTAAATTTGTTTAATAGAAATAAAAAGGACAAGTGATATTTTATAAGTTTTTTGACAGGCTGTGTATATGGGTCTTTATTTTAGAATTGTACATAAATGAGTTGAATTTTTTATATGGAGCTGACAAATTTATTTTCATTAGAATGGGAACTGAGTTTTTAACAGTGCTTTTTGTTTGGAATGACATTGCCCTTTTTATTAATATTTACTTAGTTAACTGTAAGCATTTAGGGTACCTATAATATTTTTTGTACAAATGGTGAAATATAATACTTAAGGTTTTAACTATTGTTTTCTTTTGCACACCTAACCCCACATTTATCTTAAGAGTAATAGTAATATTTATTTTGATTTGTTTTAGTTCCTTATATAATCAGGTTGATATCCCTCAGTTATTTAAACAATAAATAAATAATACAGTTGTTTTCTCCAGCTTTCTTAAATATTTATATTTTTTGAAATAATGAAACTGTCAGTTTTGGTACAAATTATGTTTTTCTAACTTCACCTTTCACCCAACTCTCGAAAATTATTTGGTAGTATCATACTGATAACCTACTGATTAATAGGAATAAAAAAATCCAAACTGACAAGCACCGCCTCTGTATTAATAAATAATAACAAAGAATAAAGAATGGTTTGCAGTGAAGCGAAAAATTCACACACTATAGAACGGAATAGAATACCCTACTACGCGATTACGATCATTACGATCCCAATGGCAATTAGAGAGGGACAGGTAAATTAAAAGGTAAAGAGAGGAAGTAGTGGGAGATATACGAAACGTTCACCTGAAAATTATGTCGGTGGTCGTCCGTTCGCTGTTGGTTCGTAGTTTGTAGATACAAAAGGTGAATATAACGTTTAAGGACTTGATTTTAACGTTTTAACTGTTAACGCAAATTTTTTACATTGTTTTGTGAGTGAGAGTGTAGTGGCTACTGGCTAGTGGATTTTCAAGCGGTTTTCTTGTGTATTACTTTGAAAGTTTTAAATTGTTATATGAAAAAGATAACGGCTACCCTGTTGAAGTAAGTATGTGATAATTTATTATGTACCTATATGATTACTAAATTAATATTTACTATCACAAAAGTTTATACAAATGTCTATTACGCAAGTCCATAATATTTACCCAATTGTCTGCTAATTTATGTTAAACTTCTAAAAGTTGTTTTTGATTACCCCTGCTGGCATCAAAAAAGTGTAAAGTGATGTATCTATATAATGTCTAAATAATAAGAAGTTATCTATATTCTAATCAAAACAAATTATACAACATTCCCTATACAATTAACATTGGAATACCATTATAAATATGTAATAGAGGTATATATTTCTATTTTTAATTCTAATTGTTGTGGATTTATACTGTTGCATAAAACCTCGAAACTTTTATTTTCAAATCGAAGTGGGAGATTCTCTACAAAATATCCACTATATATAATATAAGCACCAAAGTATTTTTATATGGGATTTGGCAGTTGAAATTATGATAACATTTGCTATAATAGGTAACACCTCTCTGTATCTTCGTCGTCCGACTTCATTGAAGAATCCATTAGTTCAAATTTAGGATATTTACAGAACATTATTTGTTTGAAATTTTTTTTGCTTTCACCCTTAAATAGTCCCAATCTATGCAAAACTACTTTCTCTGGCGTGAGAAAAGGAACTGCATTATTTAGTTACAGTAATTTATCCATCTAACCAGAATTGGGAAATGCACAATGCAAAATTTCGTTATTGTAAATCTGGGTCGATCTGCCGATGTACTTTTTCTATATCTGCATATATTGCGACATTGTTATACCAAGTTTGTGAGAACTAACACTCGAGTTAAGGAGTGTACATGTGTAAAATGTTTAAACAAACATCAAAATTGAATAATATTTAATAATTACAAAACCATGTGATGATAATAACATTATTTTTAGCCGTTGTTTGAAGGTCTTTTAGATATGCAGACGCTTGATATGCAGGCTTCGATTATTACTTATTAACATACCTACTTTTTTAATTTAAAAAAGCGTCAGTTTTTTATGAAATTGTACAACTTAATTGAAAAAAACAAAAACAAAACGGTAGGTACTGCCCTTGATCTATATCGGTTTGTTTTTATAAACGCCCCAAATTTTTTTCTTTTTTACTCTCAGTAAAAAATCTGTCTATATAAAAAAACAATAGCGGCAATCTTACGTAAGTAATCTGTAGTCCTTTTTGGGGGACAGGCATCCATAAATTATTCAAATTTTAGAGAGGTCCATTATTAAAAAAAAGTTCATTGCTGTCCGTAGAATATTCTATATATAGGATAACAATATACACGAAATTAATATGCTGATAAGATACAAATAAATAATTGTTATTTGACATTTTTTTTGTATCTTCAATTATTACTGTAATAATTTAAAAATAAGTAATCGTTTTTTTGCTGCATAACACGGAATCTATTATTTACTTTAATCGGAAAATGTGCAGCATTTCCTTTTTGAAACGATTTGTAATTATTATGCAATTCGGAAATCCTTAAACCATTATTTATAGGTTATCAAAATAGGTTTCGAGCAGACATTTTTGTACAAGATATTACAATCGATATGCTTTCAAAATTAAAAGGTTTAAATTTCACCTGCCTGTGGTAATATAAGTATCCTTACAACTGCTTTGTTTAAACGGTCGGTAGGTAGACCTCTACGAGCCTCTTGTCTTACATGGAGGACAGGAAATAATACACCGGAAATTGCATCGACGTGTCTTCAATATTATAAGGGTTCCCTTTTTTTCTATATGACATCACCCCAGTAAAACATCCTGGATGTGGTATTAAGTCTAATTAAATATTTTTTTCAGATTTTACTATGGAAAATGATTACATTATGTAATGAAAACATTTTGTACACTGTCTGAATATGCAGTTGCGAAGCAATTCCATGGAATCCCCTGATGAAAACCGTAAGTAGTTTGTTTTTAAATGGCTAATCTGAAAATATGCTGGCCAATATCTCAGGTTCCGGAAAAACATTTTATAACAAAAATGGTCTCGAGAAACGCCTGGAAAATATTTTCAGAATTGTAGGTCCACCGTTAGAGGGCGTATTTGACAGATAAAATTTTAAAATGCAAAATTTTTCAAAATTTACTCAATTAAGGAGCATATTAAATATTATAATCAAATTCCTCGATACTTTCTGCATGTTTTTAATATTACAAGTTTAGGTCTATCTCTCCAAATAAGGGTTGGGGGAGAGTGGGAACCTTGTTACGAAAAAACGCCTGTAATTCCGGTTCTGCTTGACCGATTTTAATAAACTTGATGTTGTTTGCAAGAGCTTTTGTTGAACAATCGAATATTTGTAAATATGAAGCAATCTGATTAATAACATAAATTCTAGAGGGCGCTGTTTTATTTTTTTAAATATTGTGTTTTCTCGTACAATTTTAAATGGACGTTACAGGCGTTTTTTCGTAACAAGGCTCCCACTCTCCCCCACCCCTCATTTGAAGAGATAGACTTAAACTTGTCATATTGAAAATATGCGGAATTTGTCGAGAAATCTTATTATAATATTTAATATGCTCCTTGATTGAGTAAATTTTGAAAAATGTTGCATTTTAAATTTTTAACTGTCAAATACGCCCTCTAGCGGTGTACGGACAATGTTGAAAATAATTCCCAGACGTTTCTCGAGGCCACTTTTGTTATAAAAATTTTTTTCTCGAACCTGAGATATGGCCGTCGGCCGTTCTTTGTTGGCCACCCGGTACAGTAGTGGTAGACACTGTATTTAAATTTATTTAAAATTTGTTTTTAATGATAGTAACAATTATTTTGGGAATTGAATTATTTTCCTTAAGGACAGGTGAAATTTGAACAACAAATTAAAAATTAATTAATAATGATTTACTGACAAACATCGTTAATTCGAGGATAATAAAAACTACATGTTGATTTGTTGTTGATTTGGGTGAAGTTGATTCAAATTCAATTCGAGAATTGATGTACACATGCGTGTTTCGATCTGTCACACAATTAATTATTTAATTTTATATTTATTAGATACAGATAAGATCATAACCTCTCCTCATCTCATTTATTCTATAAAAGGTTTTACAAAATTGCTAAAACTATCAATGTATTTATAAGTTCTATTCATTACATTCCAAAACGTTTCAAATTCTAATAATGAAATAAGCAAAATTCCAAATAGGAAACACAGTGAAAGTTGTATAGAAATTTCTTTTTAGCATGAACGAGGGGTGTTCTAAAAGTTTAAACAATAAATATCATGAATTGTAAAAATATTTGTTAGGGATTTTTGATACGCCGGATCTGTATTCGACCCGCAGGCAACTGTAATTACTAATTACACAAGTTTCTTCTTCTTGTCGGTGAAGTTTTCACACAAATTGTTATTTAAATTGTGAGAATATTATTAATTATATGAAGTAAAAGCAAACAAAGCAAATGAATATTAATAAAAAGTATTTTCTTGGTTTTCATTCAATCTTGCTGTCTTTACGTTAGAAGTATAAACATACAGGGCGTTGCGTCTGTTTTTGTCATCCTTGTAAAATTATTAAACTATTAAACTTGTTACATTTTACCTATTTGGTAATAATTTATATTGGACTTGTACCAAATATGGTTTTATTCAATAGTTTATTATTAAGTGCATATAAATATATTTTTCAATGACATACTTACTTGATGTTTTTATCTCTTCTAGAATGTTGATCTAAAATGCGATTACGTTATGTTTAAATGCATTGTGCTAAAACTATTATTTGTAAATATTAATAATTACACGTGAATTCTGAAATTAGTTTTTTGTTAAATCGATTCTATGAACTTTTAATATTACATAATCATTATTACGAATGGTGGTTTCGTAATTTTTTAATCAAGAAAAAATTATTCAAATTACATGCTCATTTTAAACTAAATTTGGAATTTTCTTATTTCAAATCTACAGTTTATAAATTTTAGTCACTGTGTATAAGATCTGAATGAAATATTATGAATTCTATTTTTAATTCATTACAAAAATGAACTTAGCTAATAACCTTGTAAAATAATTAGCACATTTTAAAAACCTATTGGGCATGACACCTCAAATTTCGTAAAAATATATTTATGTTTGTAAAACATTGAGAAATCCTTAAGATTTCATATTTAACGATTCCGTCCCAATTGTCCATTCTCAGGATTTTTTATTCGCTTTTACAAAACTTTTTTTAGACACGCTGTATCTACAATATGGAATCATATGGAAAACTTTTTTATTATTAATTTTAGGAAGAAAAGTTATTCTTCATAAAAAGTTCTGCATCATCTAAAACCTATAATACAGTCATCAAATATTAAAATTTTTTAGTCGTATACGAGGTCTGTCAAAAAATATGAGTCTTACTCAAGAGAAAAGTACTTTTAAATTTGAAAATATCGACAAATGTTACTAAAAAAGTTGGAAATGTCGAAGCATCAGTATGAGTGAAAATTAAATTTGTTTGTTTCTAAACTTAATATGATCTTAATTTTATAATTTAGTGTTTGAATGTATTTTTTATTATTTGCAAAATAAATGAATATGAATGAATGAATGTTTTTACATATTTATTCGTAATTTTTAATGTTGATCAACTTTTTGTAGTAACATTTTTCTATATTGTCAAATTTAAAGGTACTTTACTCTTGAGTGAAACTAATATTTTTTGGCAAACCTCGTATACGACTAAAAAATTTTGATATTTGATGACTGTATTCTAGGTTTTAGATAATGCAGAACTTTTTATGAAGAATAACTTTTCTTCCTAAAATTAATAATAAAAAAGTGTAATCAACAGTAAAATTGAATAATATCATTAAATATTTATATTTAAATTGTAACACTACCTGGTAATTAAAATTCCTTTTTATTCGGTAACGATCCTATTACAAAATGAAATATTTCACATTTTCTAAACTTACGTAAATCCATTTTATAAATAAAAATGAGGAGTATTCTGAATAACCTTATGAATTTTAATTAAACATTATCTACCTATTTATTTATAATGATGACGGAAACATTACATTTTAGTATTCTAGAGATAAAGATAATATTTTTATTGTTGATAAAAAAATAATTAGGCAATCAACTATGGTTAAACAATAGAAAATATTCAACTAAAAATAAACATTTGGTAATATTTTGCCGTTCGTATTAAAAACAAACCGACTTCAAAAAAACATTCCGTGTATGCTCATTATCCTGAATGAGCACCTCAAAAAGCTCAAAATAGTGGAGGAAGAAGAATGCAGATTTTGTGGCCTCCATCCACATACTTTCCAACTGCACAGCACTCCAGAATCCTAGATCACAGCACATGGGAGATTACTGGATAGAAGAGGAACAAACCTAACCTAAGTTTAAGCCTGCAGACATCCTGAAATTCCTCCGGGAAATAGGACTAAATACATACATACTGTTACGAACTCAGTGGTTCAGAAGCCGGTCCTGTCGCAACTCTGAATGCGACCTTTCTAGAAAGGTTCTTTCGCAGGTTTATTCACGAATGTTCTCGAATTATAAAGTATACGCAGAGGTGGTATATTCAAGAATGTTCTAGAGCTGCAAAGAACTATATAAACGCGGGGTTTTTAGTGAGTGGAGGAGCTGTTCAGTATACAGTGAATCGGTAAACAGTTTCAGTATACAGTGAGTGAACAGATAGTGAATATATATAGTGTTGAAGATAAATTAGGACAATTATTATACCAAGTGTAGATAAATTAGTAGACATTAAGTAGTGTGTATATAAATTAAGTTTTCCGCAAATCGCTAGGAAATTTTGACATTCCTGTCAAAATTTCTTGAAGAAAAAGTCAGGACTTCCTTACTGTAAGGAAATGTCATTTCCTTACTGTAAGGAAATGATATTTCCGTACAGTTGTTAGTGTTCTACATAAATGATTGAAAACACATTGCTTATAAGGAATTAATTTATATTTTGAAAACATCAAGTCATTGCTGAATACATTTTTAAGATCAATTTGTTATATTTACAGTAATTTGACAGTTAGTACAATTATTGAACATTGGAGGAACACTCTTAGAACTATGAGAAACATTTTGGACAACATGCAGGGTGGAAGGGTCATTTTGTTGAATATTTTGTACTGTGAAAATTTTATTTGCCACCTCAACCTTATTGTTAAGCGATTCCATCCGCCATGCCTCTTTAAACTAGTTATGTCGGCACCAGAGTCAACCAATATTGTTGCAGAAGACCGACGAAAGCAGTGACCAGTATATTCTGTCGGATTTACCAAGTTCAAATAAGTAGCAACTATTTTGGGCATTTTTCTAAATTGATGAATTCCTACCACTTGTCTACAACCCTTTCCGCTTTGATATTTAAAGAAAAATCGGTCACTGTTCATATTTTCTGGTCTTAACGAAACATACTTTCGATAAACATTCAAGTAGATCTGATTAATTACAAATGATCTTGGTTTGTTGGTTTTCGAATCAGGTATGCTGATTAAAAGCTTAGATTCTAAGTCTTCTAAATCGTGTACAGTCATTCGGACTAACTCATCCATTCTACAGGCCCCAGAAATACCAAATATTACAGCCACCTAAAAAATAAATAAAGCTATAATCTAAATAGAAATTAAAACCTTGTAAATTACCTTAATCATTAAATTTTCTTTATCTGGAGCTTCCTGGATAAATTTTTCAATTTCTTCCTTCGTTAAAATCTTAGATTTCTTTGCCCTATAACCTTGAGCTTGCCGTTTCAATAAAGAACGAAGTTTTGAGTATGTAGATATATCTACATTGTGTTTAAGTGCAAGGGTTGACTT
Organism: Galerucella tenella; assembly: GCA_910591685.1. Taxonomy (NCBI): domain Eukaryota; kingdom Metazoa; phylum Arthropoda; class Insecta; order Coleoptera; family Chrysomelidae; genus Galerucella; species Galerucella tenella. The sequence continues at coordinate 14,172 of CAJUYH010009035.1, forward strand.
CAGCATTGAATAATTGGCCCATAATGTTGAAGATTTCATCTTTAAACAAAGGTCTAGGAAGTATGCCATTACAACATTTTCTGAGAAAGAACTCGTATTTTTACTCATGCGATAATCCATAAAACGTCTGTATGCATTTTCGTACTTTTCTCTTGATTTCTTTGGCAATAATTCTAATGAAGCAGTATTCACTGCCTCAACCAGCTCTGGAGGAGTCCCAGGAATGGAAATTTCATCATCACTTATCATTTTACTTTCGAGAACACCAGCAATTAAATTTATAAGC
>CAJUYH010009036.1:668-14454 GCA_910591685.1 Galerucella tenella
GCATTTCATGACCACACTAAATTCCAATTTGGCTATTAATTTTTTTGACATTTTTTAAAGCCATTATTTCTATTTTTTGCTACTTTTCATGACTTACTAGCAATAATTGCTACTTGGCTGCAATATTTAGTCTTAAGAAAGATAGGACGTCTTTTGAGGAATGCTGAAATTATTCTATAAAATGATGCTAAGAATATGCCAAACTTCAGCATTTTTTCTGAAGTATATGCTTCGATCTAGCATCATTTGCTTGGTAAATGAAATGTGTTACATGGGTCCATTCAGTTCAACCCCTTCACCATAATTGTTAGAGTCTACCTCCTCAAGACAAGGTTTTTATTTTCATCCCCCGGTATGGAAATCGAGTGTTAACTGAAAACAATTCGACGTCATTCATTCAATTTTGACAAACATTATACGCCCTATACAGGGTGTTTCAAAAAAAGGTAACACCGTCTCTAGGATAGGTAAAAAACTGAAAAATAATTGGGGTTTGCTTAGTAAAATTTTTTTCTAACGCCTTCCGTTTTCAAGATAAAGGGCGTTGAAGAAAATAAAAAATTACACATTTCTTACGATTTTGCCGAAACTACTGGCACCATTGTAATGAAATTTTATACGAATATGTTTTGGAAGCTGATATATCCCATGAATTTGTTTTTATAACTAACTCTCATAGAGGGCGCTAGTTACACGATTCATACAACGTATTATTCAACATAACTTTTTTTAGGGTAGAATTATTAGTCAAAACTCCAAGTGAACATAAACATCGTTTAATTCTACACCAAAAAGGTACTCTTGGTAAAACTCGATATTATGTACCGTTTTCGGAATATTTTGATTTGAAAATTATGAAGTAATAACCGCTCCTCGTATAAGTTAATGATAAATTTATTAATTAAAAAAACTTACAATAAGAAAATTAAAATAAAGACAAAGAACATAACATAAAATTCAATTAGAGTAAATGTTCAAAATGTCCTCCGTTTTCACGAATACACAAGTCTATCCTTTTTTCTAAAGAATCCATTAATCTTCTTAACGGTTGGGGATCATCTATCATGTCATTAAAGTGACGTTTAATTCTGTCTATTAATTCTTGACTACAATTTACCTCTGTAGCATAGACTTTTTCCTTAATATACGACCAGACTGTGTAGTCCAAAGGATTAAAATCGCATGACCGAGGAGGCCAATGAATCGGAGCTTCTGCACCTCTACCAATCCATCGATTCCGAAAATTGTTACTCAACCAATTACGACACCTTCTATCAAAGTGCGGTGAAGCTCCATCATGCATGAAAAATAATGATGTTCGCTCATTTATCGATAAATCTTCTAATATCTCAAATAAGTGATTATTTAAAAAATCAAGGTACATATCACCACTTAAATTTCCAGGTAGAATATGATAACCTATTAATCTGTTACCTAAAGTTGCTGCCCAAACATTAACTTTAAATAAGTGTTGGTAATGTGATACCCTTTTGGCTTGTGGATTCTCATCACACCAGTAGTGTGCGTTATGGGAGTTAAACATACCTTGTCGCGTAAAGGTGGCCTCGTCCGTAAAAAGAATACATTTTAAAAAATTTGGATTGAGGGCTGTCCTTTCTCGCAATGTTTCACAAAAATCGACTCTAACCGGTAGATCGTCCGGCAAGAGTTCTTGAACTTGTCTGTAATGGTAAGGATGTAGCTGCTGCTCTTTAAGTATCCGCCAAGTAGTTGATGAAGATGTATTTGTTTGTCTTGCCATATTCCTTACACTTAATGTTGGATTTTGATCAACTAAATTTAAAATAATATTTTCTTTATTAATTGTTCTTGTTGTTCTTGGTCTACCTGAATTTATTTTCTTTGGTCTTACATTCCCATTTTCTCGACAACGTCGTTCAATTGCTCTTAATGGTTTTTTACTTGGTAAGTTTCTTCTAGGAAACTTTTCTGCATAACGCGTAAAAGCTGCACTAGAGTTTCCTAAACACTCGCCTAAAGTTAATAACATGTCGGTGTATTCAACATTTGAGTACATTTTGTTTAACAATATCTAATTTTACAAATAACAAGGTTTCAAAACTCTATTTATTGTTGACTAATTGTCATAACAATCAATAAATGTCAATTTTACATGGCAAACTTAGAGAAAAGCGAACTTTATCATTATTTATACCAGGAGCGATTATTACTTCATAATTTTCAAATCAAAATATTCCGAAAACGGTACATAATATCGAGTTTTACCAAGAGTACCTTTTTGGTGTAAAATTAAACGATGTTTATGTTCACTTGGAGTTTTGACTAATAATTCTACCCTTAAAAAAGTTATGTTGAATAATACGTTGTATGAATCGTGTAACTAGCGCCCTCTATGAGAGTTAGATATAAAAACAAATTCATGGGATATATCAGCTTTCAAAACATATTCGTATAAAATTTCATTGCAATGGTGCCAGTAGTTTCGGCAAAATCGTAAGAAATGTGTAATTTTTCATTTTCTTCAACGCCCTTTATCTTGAAAACGGATGGCGTTAGAAAAAAATTTCACTAAGCCAACCCCAATTATTTTTCTGTTTTTTACCTATCCTAGAGACGGTGTTACCTTTTTTCGAAACACCCTGTATATGACAGCTTGTTTAATAAATTATATTGTGGCGGTCCCAAAATCATTGTTTCGCAGACCAATTTTCGGGGTCTTCCATTTTTAGACTCTAATGAGCTATCGAACCTTTTGAGACGTTCTATAAAACTTACCACTCGCATATTTGAAAAGTAATAACTAATAATTAAAAACCTCTCTCGGCGTGATATCAATAGAAATGACAACCGAGAAAGTTATGTTCTAAGCTGTTTAGGAACACCGAGCAAGCTGTCCTAATATTAGGCATGTCCTATGTCTCTTGGATAGGGTTCATATGATAACCTTTTTGGTTTGCGTCATCGATTTCCATTGTCCTTCTAACACATCACGTTGGAAGACATAGAAAAAAGGCAGATCTGTGATTAATCCTACTTAAAATATCACAATAATGAACCGTTTAAATGTATTACAAACGTTAACCCTAATCTTTGACTCTAAAAATTTCATTGGTTGATGTGCGGAACCGTGACCTATTAATCGGGAGAAATTACATCATTCAAAATAGGATGCAGACGTACCCTTCACAGCGGCAATGAGTCTTACGTCTTTTTCTAATGTCCTACTGACAGTTCTCGTCAGGTCTGTACTATGTTGCTTACGGTTTATTATTATTTATGAAAATTGAATATTAATCTTTTGGCTATATTTATTTAAATAATACAAATATATTCCTAGATACACGGACAAACATCAGAGTTTTGAGAAAGTACGAGAGTACGAGAGGGAGAGTACGAGAGAATACGATCCTCATGATATTATTTATGAAATTTAAGGTTGGATATTATGTCGATATAGCAAATGAAATCAACGACATTACGAAAACCCGGATATACGTTACAAACGGTGACGCACAAGAAGGTTATTGAATGTACTATACGCGTGGTGAAACGGAAATTGCAGTTGGGAATTTCTAAATCTAATTTAGGTTGTTTTCAACTTTAGAAAACTGTTGGTGGAATCGGGCATCAGACATAGATATAAATGCAGTTGAAGAAGGACATCAGCAACAGAAATAATCGAAATAAATATCACATCAACTGAAAACATTCTCCGCTCTACGTTTCACAATTGCTTCCATTTTTTGTTTGTATTCGTCCGTTTTCAATTGAATGAATTAGTTTTCTCAATAGAGGAAAGTCACCAAATATCGAATAGTATCCTAATAGGGAATGTCTTCATTTCTCCAAGACTATAAGTATGAAACGCAACACTCGACCATCTTCTGTTCCATTCGATCTACTAACTATCGCACTCACACCATCGAGTCAGTTGCGCGAATGCTTCACGTGTGGCAGGCGTGTTTTATTTTGTTGTCGTGCAGAAAATTTCAAAGATTAGTAATAAACGAGTACTTATTACCAGCTGTTATGTTTGTTTACGTAAGTGTTATACCATTTAGTATATCGGTATTATGTTTATTCCACCATTTTGTGATCTTTTGCCATTAAAATATTGTAACTTTGAAAAATATTTAGGAGAGTTTGAACTAGTATAAAAATCCAAATATAGACAGTCGTCGGTGTCTAATTATGGAATATTGAATTAAATGCTTGATGTGTGTGCTCTGGGCACATCATGATTGTACTGGTCCAGAGTTTGATACTTGGATCTGTGACTTTTGCAAGTAATTATGTAACTCCTTCCATTTACCACTATATATTATATTCATTTAATTGATCTCAAAGATGTTAATGTCCATTTTTGTTATTGTTATGTTGATTTATGCTTATATTCCATATATGGATACCTATTCCATATTTGGTTACTCATTTTTGATTTTGTTTTTTGTGTTAGATTTTAATTTGATAAATGATATATTTGATTAAAGGCTGCTAATTACTACATATAAATGTATGACTGATTAGTGAAAACATTAAACTGATTCAATTTATATGAAGTTTTTTTTTATATCCCAAAAACAAAATGGTATTCCATATTTGTGACTTTCCTCTACATCTCCCTTCATATCTAATTTTATTTGACATCATTTCACTTTTTGAAGTCAATTGAAATTCGCAAACACAATAAATTCACGTAGCATAAGCGACGTTGCCGGGTTAGAACAACTCTTAAAAATATCAGAAAGTATTTGTGTATTCATACATTTTAAAACTAGAACACGGGTGAAGTCTTTCATGAAAATTACGACCTGCTTTGCTACAATCTTGTATACTTTAACTGCTCGTATAATCTAAAATTTTCTAACAATATTGTACCACGAAGACTACCTTAATGAAATCACTGTAATCATGGAATCTTGTTGAGAATATTGAAAAACTGTTTGCTTTGTTGTTGCTCGTGTTCTTGTTTACCTTGAGTACATCTTACACCATTAACTGGATACCGGCATTCAGTTTCAAACTTAAACAAGATACGTTCAAGGGTGTAATTACTCGCAGTTAAGTACCTACTAACGAGTCACTTATCGCTGGACTGTACTAACAATTGGTGGAATGACTTTGAAACGTGAGTAATTAACGGCTCTAGAAGAGGTCCTTAGATTGGAAGTGCTAGCTTGTAACTAAGACATTATTCTGTCGAGAAACGTCTGGTGTATGTAATATGTGAGCTCGGATACATTATTATGTAACTTAATCCTGAAATAATGCATCAGGTAGAGAATGATTGTTCCAATGTTGTTGTCTATTCACTTTGAAATACATTTTTGGGAATAAAAATTTGATGGTTGTTATCAACTGACGTTGTTAGTAATGTGTAGTGAGTAGACCAACGCTAAATATGATACAAAAATATTTGGTTATCGAAATGTGAAACAAAAATAAACAAAAATAATGTTTGGAAAATTGTTTTTTGAATATTTTGCTGGAATAATAAAATTGGATTTGATAAAGAGATCAATCCTAGTTTTCCGAATTTAGATGCAATTCTCCAGTTTCTTTTTATGACTAAACTGAATACTTCAAGTATTATCTTGCCAGCTTTCCTTTGCCAAGGACAAGAAACTACACATTTGTGGGGCAGTGGCACTGGCATGAGATGTTCTCTGTAGTTTCCTGCCAAACATGACAGAATCTGCAGAGGGCTTTGTCTGAGAGCACACTTAACTTTGTGTGCATATCAAGCTCTCACTAATTTGTTAGCATAACCACTATGGTACTTACAAACCTTGTCGGGCTATGTCATTCGCTTTTTTCGTTGCGCTTATCACCATCGTCCAAAAATTCTTGGGACTAGCATAATTTTGCAGCTCGTTTGAGTACGTCCAAGGCACGTACATAATCCCATTTCTGCTTGAAATTGACCCATTTGGAATCAAGTGAAGCTTCACTGTCTGTGCAGTTGGCCACTGATCAGAATGTTCTTTCCTGTAATTCAATTGCTCAAATGGATTGTTCTATTCAGAAAAGAATAACTGCTTGATCTCAAATTCCCAATTATTCATATCCAATGCCCTCTTGCATTTTATATGCGATTATTTGCCAGCTTCCTTCAAACATTATTGCAATTATTCTCGAAACAACGGACTTTTAAATCTTGGATTTTCTTTTAAATCATAAATAAGAGAGGTGACACTATGAAAAGCTTCTGATAACGGATCTTCGATCAATTTCATATAACATTTAAAACACCTGTGACACTCAAAAAATGTAGTCTCCAAAAAACCGCATTCCAAAATGTTAATTCGCTTCTTCATCACCTAAAGTGTCAATAAATAGCCTTTTTGTCCAAATTCTAGAATAAATAGGTTCTCTCAATGTTCTCTCAATGTTACATCATTATTTGATTGAGTTATGATTTCAATTGCCATTTTTTGGGACATGAGTGCACTTGTGTTACTATCACTCATAAAAAATTGTTGGAAAATAATTTAAATAATTATTTCTCACCAACACTTTTGGTACCTACCGCTCATTTACTGAAGTACAGATGTACCTAATTGCCTAAATACCACAAAACGGTATAGGTATATTATATCAGTATATTTTCATTCACCATTCCACTCCACCTGTTTCTTTTTTTTAATTTTAGTTGTTACTAACAAATCCGCCCCATTTCAACAAATTATGGTAGTTATTTTTCCCCTGTTTAGCTCCTTATATTCCATGTACCAATTTTCACTCACTACTTCCACCCTTTTGTTTTGCGCTAGCTTCTTTGTCTGCTTTTTACTTCATTTATATTTCGATCTATTATCCCTGTGCATTGTTTTACATTCTAATGTGCATTTATTGTCATTTTATATATTTTTCCAAAACCAGGTCTTTTCCATTTCCAGCCTCCTCATGGGTTACTATTAGTTTTTTGCAATCATTGTTTTATCTATTAATTGCTGGTAAGCATTCTTTTGTATCTTGATCAGGTAATTTGTCTTTTTCCCATTTATCAGATTCAATATACAAATCTCTGTGAGTATTCGATTCCAACGTTTCTTCTTGTATTTCTTCCTTCATTCACTCTATATCTTATTTGATTCATTATATTCTCATCTCTATTCGATAAATTATCCTGTATGAATATCTTTTGACTAATTTTTGTCCTCAATTCATTTTCATTTCTCATTACTTCATTTTCTTGCTTTTGGTACTTCAACTGTACTCAACAGCTACAACACATCTGATCAATTTCCAATTTACACCTCTTTAAGTTTCCTTGAACTGTTTCAGTTTTATCCTTGTTCTGCTATCTATTCTTAAGCCTTGCAGTACGATATTATTTCTTCTTTTCCTATTCCCAACTTTTCATTGCCCTTTATTGATATTTGCTACTGTTCCTCACATTTATATTTTCGTTCATTGATTTCCTATTTTCTAATCTCAACTCATCAAACTTTTTTCTATATTCCTTTGGTTCATTCCTCATCCCAGTAAGCTCTGTTGTTATTGTGTTTATGAATATAAATATGAATATAAATATAAATATAAATATAAATATAAATTTTGGCAGATGATCTTTTCATCTTCTTTACTTTTTTTAGTAACTTCCTCATCGGTATTTACGTCTTTTCTTCTCTTGTCCTCGTTATTTAACATTTTCCAGCACATAAATCATGTTATAAATGAATCAAATCTCAATCTTACTATTTTTCACTACACAGCGCAAAAATAAGGATCCTAGACAACCCGTCCGAAATCCTCAGTTTTATCTGTGTTCCATATTTTGGTGTATTTATTGAGAGGAAAACTTTCCAGTCTACCTCAAATGTCTTTTATTCCACTCAATCTGGGAACTTTGTATTCAATTGAAGCTGCAAATCTTGTTCAATTTAACTCTATAAACAAGCTTATCTTTTTTTCATGATTTTCAACTTTAGTTTGTTTACTTTTTGAATTCACAATTTTTGTCTTGTTTCTTTCCAGTAATCCACTATTTCATTATGATATATTCACTATTAATTATTTCTGGTTGGAAACTAGAAATGTTTTGAATGAAATTTTTTATTGAACTATTAATTAGTACCACTTTGCCACACTAAAATCTATACTACTTAATACGAATACCATAAAAAGTTCCAACAAATGGATTTATCATTAAAACCTAATTATTCACTCCAAGCTGTTGGAGAATTTCAGTTTCCCGATCAAACCCCGTGCATCCTATAATTGAAAAAAGTTCTAGGTGGTAAACTATATTTCATCGCACTAATCACCCACCACGTGTCACATCAATATATTTTTTGCTTTCCATTATTTTATTTCAACCCTGTCATGTGGAATATTTTTTGTACCGAAAGCAAATGAGCTTAATGCGTTTTTATTTAAATTCTATATGTCACTTTTTTCGATTTAAATCATTACGTTTCACGGTTCACGGTGGAATATTGATTTATGAATTACTCGGATATACTTACTACGAAATGTTGTGGCTTCTATGTATGAAAAAATTCTATTCCTTTTTCGCTACAAAATTTGAGGCAAACGAGAACTTCTCAACACACAAAATAGAAACCAATAAAAAACAATATTGGATATAATTATTAAAACCATAACCTGTGGGGTTGACACTCAGATCTTTGAAAGGATATGAAAATGATTATCTTCTGTATGTTCCATGTGGATTGGGTACTAATTATTATTTCTGTTACTTGTTGGGAAATTGGAAATAATTGCTGGTAAGCAGTACCTTCATGTAATAAACAGTTATGTATAAAAACAAAATTAGCAGTTGAGCAAGGTTTAAACCACTGGATCCCATCACAAATCAAGATGAAAAGGTGCAGACGATAAAGTAACAAATCGAATGTTTAAACTGGAAACAGATGGAGAGGTACTACAAACCAATATTGAGAAAAATAGTTTTCCTAAAGGGTCCACTACATTATTCATATAAATGACCTTCAAACCGATATAAAAGATTGATTGTAATGGGATGCTTCAGTCGTATTAGGCAAAAGCATGAATGTTGAAAGCCAATCCAAAATAATTCAGGAGTTTCATTATAATTTCAAAGGTTAGTCACGAGATGAAGGTGTTCGTTCCTCAACAGAAAATACCCAGTTTTTCCTGTCCAACAAAGTAAATATCCTGGACATACCTCATAAGCACCCGTACTAAATGAAAATACAGCTAAATTTTTTATCCTACACTATGAGAAAGTTCAATTTTACCCGCTTCAAAGAGGCGAGAAAAGAACCTACGTTTCCAAGCTAGCTGGCTCCCCGATTGACAGATTGAATCAAAATTGTTGATTTGATTAATATTCTACTTATAACAGCATGTAAGTGATTTTAATCACATCATTCATAAGAAACAAAAACGAATCGCTTAAAATAAACACCATTGAACGTCAATATGAAAATGAATTGTTAGTACCTAGTTGTCAACATCTGTGAATTCAATCATAAGTTGTCAAATTTTGATGTTTTTTGAAGTTATGGAGCCTGAATCAGATGAAATAATGTAATGTGTAAGCGTTGGTGTGAGGTGAATACAATTTTTATATGAAATATTACTAACAATTATTGTGTAGGATGGAAATTTATGTGTAAACCATGGCAGTAAAGTGCTTTTCCAGGCCTCGAGAAGTGGCCAGGCTCGGCTTCGCCTCCATATTTTCTCGGCTTGAAAAATGCCACTTCACCACCTAGGTATACAATATACTATTATTGGGATAACTTTGAACCCAAAATTTAACTGGAAAAAATACATCAAAAAGTTGAAAACGGAATACAATGGAAAGCTGAATGCTTTGAAGGTATTAGCCAACAAACAATGGGGATCAGGCACAAAAAAATATCGAAACTAGACCTAAGATCCTCGGTATAAGAGCAGCGAGCGAATTTCAATTCAAGACATTAAATCCAATTCACAATAAGGCACTTCGTCCCATTTTAAAAGCCTACAGAGCAGCACCTGTGAAACGTTTATATCGCAAGGCAGCAAGACCATCACTTGCAGACAGAAGAAGACTGACATGTTATACTGATACAAATAGCTAAACGTACGAGCTTACATATAACAACATTGGAGCGAATTATCAAATGTGCAACCAAATATCAAAAAGCATCAATCACATTATAACCAATATGTTCTACCACTTGAATGGATGGTCTCCAAATAAAAAAATAACTTCGTAGTCACCGACTGGCTTAGCTCACTACGAACCTTAAACCAGACATAAGTTAACATTAAAGCAGCAGTGGAAATTCAGAGTCCTACTGAGAAGCCAAAGTAGAAAACATTTATTTCATTCAGGTTCCTCATCATATTGGAATATCAGGCAACGAAGATGCGGTCAAATGTGCAGCTAACGAAGCAGCTAAAGAAGAGGTCGAACAGTGAAGCTGTGGTCAGATCTTCCTATAAATCGAAAATCCCAAGTAGGTGTAACACAACTCGACTCGGACACGGTGAAGCATTTTATGACTAGCTGTCATGATTTTAACACAGAAATCATATCAAATTGCTCTAACAATAACGTTTTAGTGCTTCTTCGTGTACTTAAATTTTACTTGCTCTGAAATATTGTTTCTAGCTTAAGTTTCTCGGGGTTTGGGCAACATCTAAATTTCTATCATCAACAGAGACCTTTTTTTCCCCAATGAACTCACCATGCCCTGCTAATGTTCCATTCCTGTTTCCACCTTAGTATTTTCAGGTTTGAGATTTACTATACATAGAAATCTTATTTTATAACTACATAAACAAGAAGACCCTCACAATTTTGTTCCTTATTTTTATCGGGAACAGCCGGCGTCAAATAAAATACAGCGACGAACAGTGACGAACTAGCACCATGAGCCGCAAGTGATAAGCGATTTAAGATTGGAAAAATTATTTCACTATGGTTGAATCTTCTCACTTCTCATACCAAGTAGTTGGTCTTCATTGGAAGATAGCTTTAGCCGATATTTAGTAGCATGATGACAAATTATGATCAAACGCAAGTTTCTGGATGCAGTGGAACCGACGAAACACTACCAAAGGATTTTCAAGTAGGTTAGGCCTACCTTATGCTCCAAAATTATGAAAATGCAGAGAAATAATCAGTAAGCTAGATATTAGAATAAATTGACCACCAGCAATTTGCGTAATAAAACATAAATACCCTCCTCGATAACGCCTTAACGTTTAGCAAAAAATCACAGATCTATTCAAAATTCTGGAATACCAATGCTTGTATTGGTTCAGAATATTTCTGTGGTAGGAAAAATCAGTCCTCATCACGGTGAAGCAAGATCCGGGAGAAAGACAATCTAAAGAGTACAGTAGGCAAGAATAGGCGAGTTACCAGGATCACAGCACAAACACTAAACATCATGAGATTAGCGGCCACAACCTTATTCAGGTTTGGACAAGAAGATGAGAAGATATACGGTACTTTTGTAAGGGTCTAACAGGTATGAAATATTCAATATTAAGAGGAAAAGTTGAGGCCTGGCGAGATAGGATCCGATATAGACAAGGAAACCTGAAATAACAAGTGAGCTCACTGAAAAGATCTCAAAAGTGCAAGTGGAGAACTGAGTGTGCTGCTTATTTTGTTCAGCCCACTGAATTAGGATCTAAAATTAAAATAATGATCACCTCCAAAATGATCACAAAAAACAGTTTTTCTAGAAAACCTTATTTTGAAATAAAAGTATTCCATATGATCCCTAAGTCCGTCACTGTAAAAAAATAAAGCGAGATTGGAGTTTCTGGCAAAGAGAGAGCTATCAAAATTACTCACCTGGCGGGATATCCACCGACAGGGGTCGCTGGTTGCCTCTCTATGGCGTGATTATTCACCGACCATTGTTCCTTAAAGTTGATGAAAATCCGGAAGGCAGAATCGGCTATTATCTGGCGAGCTTACAAATCACCCCCGTATCGAGAAGTCAATATCGTTTAACTATTAGGATCCGGGCTGACGGTGGTGGTTGTAATGATTTAGAGTTGCCGCTTTTCACGGACATTCGGGAATTTATTGCGCGCGATACAGAACGTCCGCTGAGAACGGTTTGTTAGGGAATGAAATGAGAAGGGGGATATTTTATTAGAGACGCGCTCAGAAATGATTTTAATATTATGTTCATACATTATTGACTACCGTCGATCGTTACATGGTTAAACGGTAATAAATTCGAGATTGTACTTTTCAATTCCAAAAATATTCAGTATTCGAATTTTTTTCGGAAAATAAGACAAGCATACATTTCGGGTTATGATTATTGGTGATAATTAATTTCCTTCGTTTCCAAGAATCGTAGATGTTTTAATAGTTCAACTCCAATGGGATAATATATTAATTTCACATTACATCATATGCTTTTTGAATGTCCTATTTACAGCCCTCTAAGAAGAAATAGTTTTTTTCAGAATATTCATAATATTGACGACCTAGTACACTATCTTAGTGTGGATTTATGCAGCAACATTTAACAATTATCAATTAGCATTTAATAATTAACATTTATCAATTATAAGTTGAACTACTCATTTCACTATGACTCAATTTATGCAGACAATTAACAATTATCATTTATCATTTAACAATTACGAAGTTGGCCAACTTTTAACTTTCTTGAATTAAATGTACCGAATTTTCATCTAGTGCGCAACTAGTACACAGATCCTTACTTTTTTCATAGAAAAGCGGTTGACTTGGGGTTATGTTGGGTTTTTGTTTATTTTCAAGCTGTACTAATAAAAGAAAAAGAGTCTTCAATTCTACTTCACATCTTCAAAATTGTTCCAATGCACAAATATACATAAAAATGTAGGGTTATTGTAACTAGAATCTCGGGCTTTTGCGCATGCTTACTATTTTCTCCTAATTTATAATTGTGTCTGCATAAACGATGGCAGTTTTACTAATTGTTAAATGCTAATTGATAATTGTTAAATGTTGCTGCATAAATCCACACTACTTAATAATAATAATACAAAAAATGGATTCTTTGAACTTACTAAGTTAGCTCATAGCATTATTAGTATATTGAAGCTGCGAGCATTTGCACATGGTGAATGATTGGCATTACCATGAAGTACACAGATATTTTATATTTAGGTTTTTATATCAACTATGTCTATGTCATAATAATTTATCTCTAATTATGTTAATTCCTTTCTTAACATTTTGTACCGAGCCCTTGTGAAAAGATTTATCTTAGACACAATAAAACTATATATCTATCTATCTATTAATTTCACTTGATGAATATCCATACTGGAGTTTAAAATAGTACAACTTAATTTGTTTGAATCTTTGGTATATTTCAACTAATGTTCAATTTAACTTGTGGCGCGTTACGCTTACACAATACCTAGCTCAATCAAACGAGTGAAGGTATGATGAATTTTTTTTCAGGAATTTCAGGAATATCAACTAAAGTATTAGAAAACGTTGATATGGAAATATACACAAAATGCCTTAATAATTTATTCTACTTATATTCACAAAATTATTGAATAAGTTAGAAATTCATTCACAATAATCATTCCTGAACTATTTTCTATGTAAATAGTTTTATGAGGGAGAATGATTGATATTTTTTATTTGGTCGTTCAGAATATCACTTTCCGGAACTCGAAGAATGAAATACTGTTTAGAAAAATGTCGCATTCTGCTAATGTATCTGTTCAAAGAATCGACGAAAATACTTTTTTAGTTTCTTCGGAGACCGATGATCATATTATTATTATGTTTTATACTGCATATGTAGATATTGCTTTTTGCGACTGTATTTTTGGACAGGGTGGA
>CAJUYH010009037.1:4001-14454 GCA_910591685.1 Galerucella tenella
TGTTAAAGGCACATAATGGGTGGGTATCAAAGGAGGAAAATCAATAAATTAATCTGTTATAGAAATGAGCACCTAGATTTAATCTTGAGAAATTTAAAAATTAGTCACCCACGCCACTGCTATGATGGTCGTTTTGAACATAGAATATACGTTATATATGCAAATCTTTAATGAACATTATTAAAACTCGTCATCCAAATTTGTTCACCTGTGAAATGAAATTCCAATCTCCTTTTTCTCGCTTCGACTTCGGCATCCGTAAGCACAACAATTCACCATTTTTCAGTTCAAAAATAAATCGAAAGAAGCTCACGCCGTTTTCGCTTTGTCTGCCACAAATAAAATGGCGTCCAGCAAAAGTGTGTGACAGATCCATATGCTTTCCTAATCTAAGGGTAGGATGCTGGGGTAACATTCACAACCCTAATTTTGTTTCTAGCTTGACAATATTAGGACATTTAGGAGTTTGATTTGCTACATATTGTTCTATAGAGTGATTGTTACAACCCAAACCCATAGCATTTTCTTTTTTTAAATACGTATCTGTAATTATGTGTTTTGTTTACTGCAGCAATTTGCTTTAAACTTTTAGACTGTTATTGTTTATAGGACACTGTCATCAGTCACGTAGCTATAACTTTTACATGGGGGGGTTCATCTGATTGGGTTAGAGGAGGAAAGCTTCACTGAAGACACCGCCGAAGGCAGTATGCTAATAAACCTTTACCTTTATTGTATTTTTCATGGGGGTTTCAGCCCCCAAAATCCCCCCTATATACGCCCCTGGCTGACATTCTTTCTATACTTGAAATATCTTTTAATAAGGAATCAAACTTATAGTGGACTTTAACTACTAAACCTCTAGGGCTACTGCTTTTTAATATAGGTAATCCATTTAAAACTTCTTCCTGACAGTCATAAAAATTCAAATTCAACCTTTCACGTAAATCAACCTTTCTTTGTCATTTTCTCGCTTTCATTTTCAGAAATACCCTCAGTTAAATTATATAATTTTTCTAACACTCTTTTAAAATCAGTCCAATTATCAATAAGGTCATATTTCACATCAAACCAAATCATTACTGGTCTTTCAGATGTGCATGAGCAGTTTCGAGTGCATAATTATCTGTACAAATTGATTAATCTTGTGCTAGTTTCTATGCTTTTCAACCATTTGGCTGACTTACATCTTTATCACTATCAAAATACCCTATAATACTTGAAAGATCAGGAAGTACATGGTGCCACATCAACATGGCCCAGCAACTGCCTATATTATCTGTATCATTATTGGGACTTATTTGCCGTTGAAAATAATTCGTCATTATAACTATTTTCAGTTACAACTTACTCTGCTCTGAACTTCACACAGTATCCTATTCCGTTCATGTTGCCAACTCACCAACACTACCAACACAAAAACAAGTATCGAGGCAGTTTTTAACGGACGAATCGTGACATCAGCTATACTAATGTATGTTAGTATGTTCAATGTTCGGAGGATAAAATGCTATATTTTCGTGCAATTGCACGCGAAGTCAGTATTTCGCGTCGTCCTTAGCAGAGTCCGCGAAATTCAATTTCGCGGCCGTTACCCATAGCAACGAAACCAAACGTCACATCCAAATTTGAGTATCACTTCCAAACTAGACATTTCTAAAATACTACAAAGACAAGGATTATTTTTTATTGAATATAGCCGAAATTACAACGCTATTGAGTTCAGGAAGAGTGGAAGGTACTGAAATATCGCTAAGAGATATTATCAGACATTTTGTCAAAAACTGTCAAAATATTTTGTATAATATATTGAATCATATCATTTCCATAGCACACGTTGACATTGTTAAATAAATTGAACTTCTGTTGATTTTAGAGCAATAATATATTTATTCACAATTATCTTGTTTAATAATTTTAACGATTGCACGAAAAACGGTGTGTATGCCATGGCCGCGAAACTTTTTAACGGCCTCAAGATTATCTTGCCTCGGCCACAAGCGGCCTCGGCGATAACTGTTCTTTCGGTACGTTAAAACGGTATTTCGCGGCCTAGGCATACAAATAACTATTTCGACTTCAAAAACTTTTTATTTCTACACCTAACAATATAATAATGATAATAACAACATTTCTCTCAATATTTAGTTTCTTTATACTTGTCCGTTAATGCCGGAGGTGGTCGCTAGTTAACAGATACTAATTTTCTTGTTTAGATTATTACAAAAAAGTAAAACAATACTATTTCTTTCACCTTTTTTTAGATTGTCCAGTTTTTTCACTCCACAAGTATCAGATAACACTATGGTGTCGATATATCCCTTTGGAGATGAAATATACGCCCTTGGTGACATGCCTTTGATGCATAAACTCGATATCGACGCTCTCAACATAAAGGATACAAAACATCTTGCGAAATCATATTCGATAGTACACCACACCTCGCATCCTCATGTAGATACTGACGGTAAGTATTCATGATATAAATTGTCTTCCCTTTAAGGCTAGAGCATTATAGCAGTTTCTTTAATTGGATTCATTTTAACTCATGAATAAAGTAACAGAAACTGAGATGCGACATACATTGGAGGAAATTTTGGATATCCGTAGTCTTCCAACCTACCTTTTCTATTTTGCAGTTGCAGGTGTGCCACACCACAAAATCTACATTCTTCTTCTTTCACTTTAGAGTTGCCCAATCAGACCAGCTATGAAGACCCTCTAGCCTCGCTTAGTCGTAGAGTTTACCAGGAGTATATTTGACTGTATTTGCTCTACTACATTGTATCAATATCCCCTCACTTTGCTAGTTTGACTGCTATTCCAATTCTTTTTACTCGAACGTGTCCTTGAATCCAGCGGTGGATTAAACATTGGTTTATAGATCGATATTACTATAGTAGAAAGCGCTCTTATCGTGCGGGTTTACAAGTCAATAACCATATGTATCAAATCATAAGACAAAGAAGTTTTTTTTTTCCCCTTCGGAGCCGTCCTTTCGCCGGTACCACCTCAGCCTCCTGGGCTTATTGTGGATACTCCTAGTGTTCTGACTACAACCTATTCAGCCAATCCGTTCCCTGTATTAGCTCATACAGGTTCTTAGCTGGTTGATTGTAGAAGTCTTCTGGAGTCATTTGGGTTCTACCATAAAGTTTCTGCCTTCTGTGGTCCAGCGACTCACAGTTGCATAGTATATGCAGAGCTGTTTCGGTAAACTTTTTGCATCTTCTGCATGTAAGGTCTCCGTTGTACAGCCCTATTTTGTTTAGGTGCTCCTTTGTGGGAAAGTGTCCCGTAAGTAGCCCCGTAGTGGTGCGCAGTTTGTTCCTGCTCATTGAGAGCAGTTCTTTCGCTACTTTTTCTGATGGTTCTTTTATGAATTTCTTCCCATGTTTTTGCCCAGTCGTATTCTTCCAGTATTTCTTGTGTTGTTCTTTCAACCACCCTTTTAACCATGACCTGGTTAAGCATCTGGGGATGCCCACAGCAGGTTCGGGTCCGTTCATCAGAGTTGACGATCCTACTCTTGCGAGTTCGTCAGCTTTTTCATTGCCTGCGATTCCTTTATGACCTGGTACCCACTCCAGTGTTACACTGTTCCGAGTCGCCAGTCTTCTAAGTTCTTCGCCGCATTCCCATACTAGCCGAGATGTCACCCTATAGCTCTGAAGTGCTTTAAGGGCGGCTTGGCTGTCGCTGTAGATCCTGATCTGCCTGTTGTTGTAGGCTCTCATACTGTTAGCCCTTGCACACGCAAGTATTGCATAAACCTCTGCTTGGAATACAGAGGCGTATTTTCCTAGCGAGACGATTCCTTCATATTTGCTCGTCTTGCTGTATATGCCCGCTCCGGTGCCGAGTTCATTTTTAGATCCGTCTGTATACCAGATCAGTTCATTCGCTCTACTAAGTGGTGGTGCGTTCTCTTCCTCAAGCTCCTTTCGATCTTTGATGACAATCTCGAAGTTCTTGCGAAAGATATATTTGGTAGTCATTTGGTCTGTTGGCATTTTGAAAATGTCATCACCCACCTGCCTTATCTCTGTGTGTCCTCTCCCATGTGCCACATCATGGTCTAGTGCTTTTTCCAGTCGGGTTAGTGCTGCCCTTGCTTCACACATTATGACATAATGTAGTGGAGGAAGGTCTAGCATTGTTTCCAGCGCCGCTGTAGGAGTAGTCCTCATTGCCCCTGTAATGCCAGTGCATGCAAGTCTTTGCACCTTGCTTAGTTTTAGCATAGCAGAGGATTGTCTGGTCTTTGGCCACCATACCAAATATGCATATGTTATCCTGGGAATGACAACCATTTTGTATAGCCAGTGTATCATGCTGGGTCTTAGTCCCCATTTAATGCCGTAAGTACGTCTGGCGACCATGAAGGTCACCTCCGCTTTCTTGATCACGTGCTGGAGGTGTCGGTTCCAAGTTAAGCCTGGGTCTAGGATAACCCCAAGATATTTTACTTCATCCGACAGTCGTATTGGTTCACCTTGAAGCGTCAGAGGGCCAAGTCCTTCCCTTTTCCTTCTTCTGGTGAACGCAATTATCTGTGTTTTCGAAGGGCTAATACGTAGTCCTTCTTTTACAGTCCAGCCTGTTACTACATTTAAAGCCATCTGGAGTCTGTCTCTGGTTGTACTGTTGTATTTACCTTGGGATAGAATTACCAGGTCGTCTGCATATCCTATGGTGTTGAATCCTCCTCTGTGTAGGGTTCTGATGAGCCCGTCCATGACCAGGTTCCACAGCAGCGGGGATAGTACTCCTCCCTGCGGACAGCCCCTGGTTGCACATACGGCCATTGTTTCCCCCATCAGAGTTGATTCTATGAGCCTGCTTCTGAGCATGCAGTCTATCCACCTGCAGCTCGTGGCATCGATCCCTAAATTCCTCGTCGCCTTAGCTATAGATTCATAGGAGGTGTTGTCAAAAGCTCCTTCTATATCAAGAAAGGCTGCCAGCAGCACCTCTTTGTTTTCCAGCACGTATTCAGCCCTTTTTATGAGTTGATGTAATGCTGTTTCGGTTGATTTTCCCTCTCTGTATGCATATTGATCTCGGTGTATTGGTCTTGTAGCCATTATACCATCTCTAATATGTCTGTCGAGAAGTTTCTCAAGAGTCTTTAGCAAAAATGACATTAGACTGATTGGTCTCAGAGCTTTAGCCGTGTCCTGTCCAGATTTTCCAGGTTTTGGTATAAATGTAGCTCTGATGCGTTGCCAGGTTCTTGGAATATACCCCAGAGCTAGGCTGGCTCTGAGCAGTTCACTTACCCTGTTGTGCAGTGTATTTCCTCCTTTTTGGAGTAGGATAGGATAAATCCCGTCTGGTCCCGGTGATTTATATGGTTTGAAGCTGTTAATAGCCCATTCTGTCTTTTCCGCATCTACCACTGCCTTCGCTGTTCGCCAGTCTATCCTGGATGCCCATCGTGGTCTATCCAGTTCTGTCGCTGGAGAGTTCTGTGGCGGAATGGTGGGTATTGATCCAGGGAAGTGTACCTTGAGTAGCTCTTCCAAGGTTTCTTTTCCATTTTCAGTATATTGTCCGTTATCTTTTTTGATAGCGTGTATAGTCTGATTAGGGTCCTTGGAGAGAATCTTCTGCAGTCTGGCACATTCATGAGTCTGTTCTATCTCCTCACAGTGCCTCCTCCAGGAGTCTCTCTTGACTTTCCTTACCAGTTTGTTGTATTCAGTTAGGGCCCTCTTATAATCCGTCCATTCTTCTGAATTTTCTTTAGTTCTATTAAATTTCCTCCTTAACTGTCTCCTTTTTTCGGCAAGTTCATTTGTCCACCAGGGCACATTCCTGTTGGATTTCTTCCTTACCGTTGGGCAGTTGTTTTCAAACGCTGAGATAATTGCTTCCTGTGTTAGGTCTGCTGCTATCTCTAGGTCTGTTGTGTTCTTAATTTTTACCATCGTTCGGTCTAAACTGTTAACTAGTTCTGCATTATATGCTTCCCAGTTCGTTTTTCGCGGGTTACGATAGTATTCTATTTTCGGTTCGGTTCCCGAAATTTGAAAGTATATGTGTCTGTGGTCAGAAAAGCTTTCTTCCTCGGACACATGCCAATTACTCACGAAGTTACTTATGTAATGAGTGCCAATCGTGATATCGATAACCTCCTTTCTTTTTGAGTTAGCGAAAGTTGGTTTATTTCCTTCATTTAATACGTTCAAATTGTTAGCCGTAATAAATTCTAGTAATGACTCACCTCTTTCGTTGGTGTTGGTGCTTCCCCAGTTAAGATTGTGTGAGTTGGCATCGCATGCAATAATCAGCTGCACACCCTTCTTTCTGGAGTACTTGACCAGTTCTTCGACTTCCCTGGTTGGTGGTTGTCTGGGGTCATCGTAAGGAAGATAGGCCGATGCGAGAATTGCTTCTCTAGTCCCATTTCCTTGCCCCAGTGTGATGAGGACCGCCGCTAAGTCCCTACAACAAAATTTAGTTAGTGAAAGGGCTTTTATACCTTTCTTAACAATAATGCATGTTCTTGGATGGTCAGAGGTTCTGTCATAAATCAACTCACCAATGCCATTCAGTCCCATAAAGACAAAGAAGTTACCAAAATGTGAGATTACAAATATACCCGGAGAAAAGAATGATGGTTGATGTTTCCTGCACAACACTGGTTGACGAATTTCCACTTTTTCATTCATTCTCGAAATAATATATCGGATTAAGTACCATTTTTTGTTTGTTTGAGGATGCAAAATACCGGAAAATTGCTTCTTATTATTCATATTGTCAGACATAACTGACATTTAAATAAAAACTTCGCTGGTGAAAGACTTTTCAGAATCGCTGAAAACTAAATACATATCCTTTTTTCTCCCGTCAAAATTGCATAAGTCTGTCTTATTCATCTTACGGATTTTATTTGGAAGTTATGATTAAACGCATATAAAAGAAAACAAAAACGGTGAGCATGTCTTTGCTGAATCGTATGGCCCGCATGATAAGACTGCATTTGACTACACTAAGATTGCAAATTATTCAGTTATTTCAGACAACGGTATCTCTGGAATCTAGATTAGGTTCAAACAGACTTGGGTAGTATTCGAATACTCAGTATTCTGAATACTGTTTTTGTCGGTACTCGTTATTCTGGATTCTGAATACCATTTTTGAATCCCAGTATTCGAATATCTACTTTGTATTCGATTCCCAGTATTCGAATCCCGGTAATCTTTTGCAATATCTTAAAAATAAATTATTAGCTTTGGAGATGCTTAATTATTACCCTTTAATTAAACAAATATTTTTAAAGTATAACTCCATATTACCATCTTCTGTCCCAGTAGAACAATTGTTTTCTTTTGCGGGTATGATAAATACGCCAAAGCGTCAAAATTTGGATGACAAACTTTTTGAAATGTTGGTTTTGTTGAAGGTGAACGGGATAGGAAACACTTAATTTTTCTCCTTATTATTTAAGTACCGGTGCGTCGTCATATGATATTGATTTTTTTTATTTAAATGAAGAGAATTTTATTTTGAGTTTCATTTATTATTTAAGTTTTTATTTATGTTTTTGTTACCTATAAACTATAGACCAAAAGATTTTATTTAAAGTTTTATTTATTGTAGTGAAGCATTTTTAATTTTATTATATATTTTTATTATTTCAGGCACGTGAATAAAAATTGAGTTTAAAGTGCGCATATGTTTCTTTCTAGTTGGAAAGTATTCCTATTTAAATAAATCCAGATATTCAAATACAGGTTATTCGAATACTTTTTTTCCTTTGTATTCGAATCTTGAGTATTCGAATACAATTTAGAATAAAGTATTCGGGATTCGGATTCGAATACCAAATTTCAGTATTCGACCCAAGTCTGGCGTTCAAATAGCAGTAGCATGGGTGGTCCAAGGTCCAGACCCTTAATAGTGACAGTCAAGCCGCCCTTAAAGCACTTCAGAGCTATAGGGTGACATCTCGGCTAGTATGGGAATGCGGCGAAGAACTTAGAAGACTGGCGACTTGGAACAGTGTAACACTGGAGTGGGTCCCAGGTCATAAAGGAATCGCAGGCAATGAAAAAGCTGACGAACTCGCAAGAGTAGGATCGTCAACTCAGATGAACGGACCCGAACCTGCTGTGGGCATCCCCAGATGCTTAACGAGGTCATGGTTAAAAGGGTGGTTGAAAGAACAACACAATAAATACTGGAAGAACACGACCAGGCAAATACATGGGAAGAAATTCATAAAAGAACCATCAGAAAAAGTGGCGAAAGAACTGCTCTCAATGAGCAGGAACAAACTACGCACCATAACGGGGCTACTTACGGGACATTTTCCCTCAAAGGAGCACCTAAACAAAAGAGGGCTGTACAACGGAGACCTTACATGCAGAAGATGCAAAAAGGATACCGAAACAGCTCTACATATACTATGCAACTGTGAGTCGCTGGACCACAGAACGCAGAAACTGTATGGTAGACCCCAAATGACTCCAGAAGACTTCTACAACCAACCAGCAAAGAACCTGTATGAGCTAATACAGGGAACGGAATGGCTGAATAGGTTGAAGTCAGAACACTATGAGTATCCACATCCACAATAAGCCCACTGCCCAGGAGGCTGAGGTGGTACCGGCGAAGGGACGGCTCCAGGGAAAAAAAACCCTTAATAAACATTATTCTTCAGAAATAGAAACAGACCCTAGTACAAATTCTCCTGATCACCTCATCAGTAGGTACTAGGTATATATGTTCTCCGTCCGCGAACTCAAAGCCTAATCACGGAGTTATGAAGAAACGAGAATCACAATCAATACATATCACCCAGTAACGGAAGTGTAAAAGTTGTGACAGTAGCGACATCTTCACCTCCAACCGCAAACCAAAATTCGAAAAATCTGACAAGACTCGTGGTCTTTAAACAATAAAGTATTATTACAGTTTCCTGTAATATTGTCGTATTTAATAAAGCGCGTTACAAATCTTTTGTAGTCTATACAGTTTGATCAAAATTTATTTTTATCTATCAGGTACTGTCTACAATTTGGGAATGTCTGGAACGTTAACTGGAACGTACCATCAAATAATGAAATTTCCAATAAACGAAGAAGGTAATGCTCGTATATCTAATATTCATATTCGTCAAAAAAATTGTTTAACTTGTTGCATCAATAACTTTATCAATTTTAGGTCAACCAATGTTTGATAAAGTCCACATTGTGGCATCAGTACCAGCTAGATGGCCTTTGAATCCTTCTTATATGCACAGCTTTGGTAGGTAAATATTTTATTTACAATTTTAATAATACTACCTACCCGAACTTATGTTGTGTAGGCTTCATTATTTTAAATGGAAGCAGTTTTCTCCATTGAGTTCAATGTATCATTGGCAACCAGTCTATTATAAAAGTTCCAATAACTATCCCTATTACAGTGTTGCCTAAAGACTCTACAGTAGTAAACTGTAGATATTAGACGTTTATTTTTCAATTTTTCAGGTATGACTAAAAACTACTTTATAATAATAGAACAACCATGTACTATATACGTTCCGACAGTAGCTCTTAAAATATTTGGTGAACCAATTACTTCCTGTTTTAGATGGTATGACAATGAATATGTAAGTAATATTCAAATTGGACATATTTCTTTCTCTATAATATATCGGTTATTAATTTTTAGACAAGGATTTGTGTGATATCAAGAGACACCGGAAAAGTGTATAAAACGTTCTACACAGATCCATTTTTTTATGTGCATACCATCAATCATTATGAAGATGGAGATAATGTTGTTCTAGACATTAACATTTACAGAGATCCTTCTGTATTTGAAACCATGTTTTTCGATGCATTAAATGTACGTACCTAACCTTACCAACTCTATGATATCTACTTTATTTACAGTTTCCTGCAAATAAAATGTCATTTTAGTAAAGCGTTTTATAAATAGATGTCAAAGGTAATAGTTTCATACCATAATATTATACGCCTTACAGAGCCTTTGAAAATCAAATAACAAAGACCGTTAATAAGAAGCAAAAACTACTTCCCTGGCTATATACCACGAAGAACATTGAATTACAGTTTAAAGTTAAATAGGGTTGGCATATCATTATTTTTGCTTACAAGTGGGGTAAATTATTGTAGTAAATCTGCTCACCTAATACTTGAGCCGCATAGAAATCATTTTTTAAATGGAGAATTTATTAATCGCATGAATTATTCTCAGATATTGAAATACTACAATATGTGTATTATGTAGTATATCCTCCACAGTGGCGGATTACGGCACAGGCGCATGAGGCGCCTGCCTGGGGCCTCAACAAAGCAGGGGGCCTCAGAATTGTTGGCCTCATCCTCAAAAAAAACCAAAATTAAATATTCTTTTTTCTTATCTGACACAACTTCACTGGATTCCATTATAGTAGACTATCATATCGTTAGAATGTCATAAAATAAAATATTTT
>CAJUYH010009038.1:0-14453 GCA_910591685.1 Galerucella tenella
CCTGGCGTCTAAATCACGGATATACACGTGACAAGTTTTCCAGGATGTATTTCATCAAACACGTTAGCTGTCTGCAAATAACTTCCGTTCTGGGAGCCACATATAAAAATATTCTTCACACGTTCAGGTATACTGTAAACCATCGTGATTATTGTAGTTGAATTAACGTACAAAACGTGCCAAGATATTTCCGGACCAAACGTATAAATATTCAGTCTATTACAAATGATAATGACATGAAGGTGAGCATTAAACAAACCAATGATTTGAGTGGAGAAAGGAGATGCAAAACAAAATAACAATGTGTGTTGTTTGAAACTGCGAAGCGAACAATTTTTCCCCAAATACAATCAATGGAACACTTAGCACTCACTCGCATCTCATTTGGAGGTTTTCGAAGCGGAGTATCGTTCTACAATTAATTGTTATTTTTGTTGTCGAACATATTTTCTGCTTCATTGGCACATTCTGTATAATTATGACTTAGACCGTTGGAAGGAAAATAGTAGGCAGACTCTCTTGCGAGGAAGGGAGCTGCACGTGTTTCTATCAGAGTAGACCCTACAATTGGCATCTCAATGAGTTTTGGCAAACAAACACCAAATACCCAAACAGCAAGAAGAGCTTTAGGAATAATTTGGCATTATGTACCAGGGTTGGTTCATTCAAAGCCTTTTATACATCCTCCGAATGATGTCTCCAAGCAAATGTTAGAATAAAGCATTCACCACCTACGTTGTTTAACAGGCCACTGATGGAACAGCAGAGCATATAATTTGCGCCTTCCCTGCCGCAGCTCGAATCAGGTATCGATGTTTAGCAGTGTCTTTCTCTCGCCCTTGAATCTGAAATATCATTCACCAAATGAACCAATCGCCTTTGTTAAGAAGCTGAATTTGTTTGGTGAAATCTGAATAGGTGTAAGCCACAATAGACTCTTGCCAGTCACAGTTCTTATAGACCCACTTACCACAAACCTAACTTAACCCAACCTAGACCGTTGGACATCATTTTCTATGGGCTTCTCAACGACGTTTGACAAGTGGGTGGGGAATAGGGGGTTGATGGGGGTGCGTTCTCTCATGTCGTTCAAGTTTCCGCTCTTCACCCTAGGAACGGTTACCAAATTGTTTTTAGATCTTTTTTTGTTCATGAGGTACAGCCCATTGTAAGTTTTCAATTTGACACCCTGTAGATATTTCACTTTGACCAAACATCATGAGAATTGGATACGCTTTATTGAATATTTATCAAGTACCCTAGTTTTCGATAAGATTTTTCTAAAGTTGTTGCTAAAGAGACCTTCCAAATTTTGGTGAATTTGGTTTTCTATAACAAGTCTTCTTAGCCCTCCTTATGATACATTATTCAAGTCAGACTTCGTGCTGGGTGGAAACTAAGTCTGTTTTTGCCACTCGGATTAAACTGCCGTAACCTGTAACTGAACTCAATTTGTCCTCGTATTTGTAACACAACAAAAATCTCAATTCGTCAAGATTACCGAAAATGGGCTCTTAGACTGAACTTCGATAAGGGGGCTCTGCAGATTCAGTATTTTCTTTGCCTAATATATTCGGTAATTATTATTTAATTCGAACCTTTTTAAGTGTTATTGCCTTGAAAAAGGAAGCTGCGTCACATTCCCAAATAAACGATAGTTTGGGAAAACTGAATGAATAATTTTGTATTTCTAAAATAAGTCGTTGAAACTGGAAAATTAACCCTTATTGGAACAAATCAATCGGAATATCATGTTTTTGAGGTGACACAGATTTCAGTTATTGGGAAAACCGGAAAATATTTTGTTGGTCAGAATATCAGATATTTCTGTTCTCAGGGTTTAACTAATAAGGATGGAAAAACTATTATTTGTAGAATATGGATAGGCAAATTGCACCAATGAGCTAGATTGAAGCAATTTAATTACCAAAACCTATCGACTGTCAGCGTTTCACAATTGTACTGTATTAACATTCAAGCATTGCTATAGTGACAAATATTTTCGAAAGCAACAGAATTCGCATTACCGACAATACCCTGGATCTGTTCATTTCCACGATATGGAGATTTTTGCATTTTCCAGTGACTAGACAATGTTGTGGGCAGGTCTTCGGATTATTGAAGTAATGTCTGGGTTTTCAAAATGATTTATTATAAAATATTACCTATTTAAGAAACCTTTAATATGTCATCGTCTTTGTTTCCATAAGTTAGCTATGCACATTTTTTTGCAGGCCAATTATCACAAGACACAAATCCAAAACCGAAGAGTTACTAGACTTTGTTGCCATGTAGGCAATTTATCACCTGCTGTTCTTCAAATTGCTATCACGGTGAAACCATTAAAGATATGTTATTAACTATGAATCCGTTCAATAAAAATGAAAAACATCATTTGTTTTTCCCGATTTCATAACTAACAAAGTTATACAGAATGGAAAATGCATTATTCCTTCTCATGACATGCAACTCTCAAATAATATGTGTACCACCATGGGCATTAATCGATAGTTGGAGGTCTATATTAGTGCTTGGAAAATATACTACTCAATTTCTACTTAGGAGCAAGTTATTGAAAGTCAAAGTTCGATGTGAACATTTCCATTCACACGTGCAATTTCGAAGTACGAATAGCAACACCTTGAAGCAAATATGAGTTAACCAAATATCTGAGAATTGATTGAGAATCAGTGAGTCAAGTTTAAATTACGGTCCAGTTTATGATTCTTGGCTTAAACTGACATTTTAAGTTAATTAGAATATTGTACAGAGAGTAAAAAAATTTCCTGACATTCCCAATTGGAATTGTATTCGATATTTGGGAACAAATTTCCATCCACTGTCTCTCATGTAAAGATTTAATTTTGAATGGGAAAAATTCTAGCGTTGAAAACCTTCAGCAAATCCAAATGTGTGAATTATGATTTGTGCCCTCAATGGAACAATAATACACACGCCAGCGAATTTTCAATTAGGTATTGATTATTTCAATGAAATTGTGTGATTTTTGTTAGAATGCATTTTTGAATAAACTAGTCCAATATTCAGATATTTGTGAGAATTAGATAGATTTTCACCATTGTAACGACCTTTCCGTCGCTACTGGTCGATTTGACCCCTAAGCTCTGGTAACGGATTCCTCGGTTGGCAGTTTTTCAAAAAGTGGTATGCTCCACTTGCTCCGGGCAGCGTCAGTGAAGAAGGAAAATACTCCAGTGGTCAATATGGTGTTGACGGATGCACTGTAGCCGGTGGAACAGATTCGCTGCTATGTTTTCCTCAGAATTGTCAGAAGTGGAAGGAAAACGATGGTTACTCTTGAAACATTTATTAAATCCTCTAACAAAAAAAAATTAAACAACAGTATTAAGTAAAATTACTACACTATAAGAAAAAGCAACGGTATCAGAAGTACAAACCTACGGGTTATTACTACACAGACGGAGGGTGTGCAAGCGGAAGCGGGCGCGTGATAAAGCGAAATATTAAGCGTGTGCGAACAAAGCTCTCGATCAGTCAAAGCTCTACGGTACGGTTCTCAGGTTGCGCGTTATAAACTTCCAGCCCTGTGTTTCTAGTAACACTTTTTCAAGATCCTAATCTGGCTCGGTTGGCTGAAGGCCCTAACACGACTACCACTGAGATGTGAAGACTCAGCGCCCTCAATGGCAGTTTCGTGACTACTACTGAGATGTGAAAACTCAGCGCCCCCAGTAGCAGTTTCCTTTCCCTCGGTATTCCAACGGGTGGCTGAAGGCCCAAACTTAGAAATTCGGCGGTTGTGAACAGTACCCAAGTTCTAATCAAAACTCACCTCGGAATATGTGCTGCGGTCTTCTCGGTATCGGGTCACGGACACAACTGACCTACAACTCCTAAAGCAAATACTTATATCGGTCTATCTGGGCTTCTCCCACCCAAGTTTAGTCTGACTTGCGCAGAAACTCTACAACGGACTTGGTAAAAATATTGCAAAACTAACTCTGGTTCGTTTCCGGCTGCTCTGTAGACGGCGTGGTGATCGGACGGCTGGCTCTACCAGAACTGACTCTGCTCTCCGAAATTTCGGTATCTACACCTGCTGGTGGTTCCTAACTCAACATCTAGCCTCTGCGAGGTCTGCGGACTAACTCTCATATCGTTTCGGTAGCATGTCTTTTATTGCTACCAGCAAAGTATACGTCGGTGTATTATTTGGTGTGGTTGGCCGGCCTACAGAGCCTTCAGAGTTTTATAGACGCGCGGAGGTGATACAATATTTGTAAAAACTGATATCGCGAAAGAATTGAACATTATATTAAAACCGGGCTATTTTTCTGATCACATACGAAAAAGGATTACATTTTTACGTTGAGAAATAACCGAAATACAAGTTTAAGTATAAAACCGGAATAATTGCTGCTTCTGCAAATCGGAAAATTAGTAATTTCGTTACACCATTTTACATCTTCAAATAGTTTTTTCCCAGTTCCATAACATTTGATGTTTGTGGATTATATCTGGTTTTCAATCTAGGCTACTCTTAATCTATTTTGAACTTCACATCTGCAGAAGTTCATAATCCGAACTGGACGTTATCCAGACAAGCTGACATTATAAAATTCAGATCAAAAAGTGTTCCCAATCTCTTGTCTCAACCAGTACCTCAATTCTGCTCTTGAATATCACATTGTTGGAGTCATAATAACCTGCTGACTATAATATTGAATTCAAATTAGGCCGCCTACATTTCAATGCTCAACAACTTTTGGGCTACTTTGGGGTGCACTACAGGGTTATACACAGGACTTTCGTGTGCACAACACCGTGATGATAAGAAAATGAGTGCTTAACACCTTTCGATCGACCGTGACGTACTTTTTTCGATTGTCGATACGTCAAGCATGTAAAACTCGTCTTCAATAATGGAACAGGCAAATAGCTAGATTCATATGTATACAGAGTTGCTGAAAAGTATCGCACCAAGGATAGTTGACACTAGAGAGAGAAGGTATGGGACGGAGATTGGTGTGCCCCAGCGCTCGGTTCTGGGACCGACGCTTTGGAAGTGTGTGTTTAATGGAGTTTGTGGGATAGCTTGTGAAGAGGGATGTCAGATAACGGTGTATGCGGACGATGTCTGTCTGATATGTACGGCAAAGGGAGAGGTAGCAATAAAAAGAAAGGCGAAGAGGATGTGTAGGATGATTGTGGAGAAGATAGTGTGGTGTGGACTGGAAGTGGCTGTGAATAAGACGGTGGGGCTACTGGTGAAGGGGCCGATCAAGGCAAGGGAAGTGGGCGTGATGGTGAGGGAGAGGAAAATTGGAAATACGGATGAAGCAAGCGGTGAAATATATAGGGGTGTGATTGGATAGCCACTCATCCCCCAAAACCCATAAATTGAAGGCTGCACAGGAGGCAAAAGCAAGAGCAGTATGGCTAAGAAGATTAATGGGTAATGTGAAAGGACCGGGAGAGTGGAAAAGGAGGGTAATTGGTAGGTCGGTAGAGCAGAGTATGCTGTATGTCGCGGAAGTGTGGAGTGAGGAAGCAGTGGTGAATGAGAGGGTTAGACCACTCCTGCGCATGCAGAGAGGGATACTCCCGAGGGTGGAGCAGGCGTACAGGACAGTGGGTGGACTTGCAGCAGCGGTGCTGTCAAGGTCCTATCCATTGGGCTTGATGGCTAGAGCCAGACAGAAACGCTATATACTGGAAGAGGCGGTGTATTGGGAAAATATTGTGGAGATTGTGTTAAGGGGCGAGGAGGAATGGATGGAGATAAGTGGCTTGGTGGAGAGCATGATTGGGGAAAGAGGAGGACTCGACATGGCATGTGAGAGGTAGGAGCGATAGAAGAGAGAAGATGACGGAAAGTGTGTGAGAGACCGCCGCCCGTATGCTAGGGTAGTGATTCCAAGGAGGGAGTAACGGCGAGTTTAAGGTGGGTTCGGTTGATAGGCATTCCCGTGGGGATGAGTCCAACACTGTCTGGGTACTGGTTGAGGACCCATTAGAACATGAGTTTCCCTTCTTGGTTGAAAAAAAAGTCGAGTGACGTATGACAAAAAAGCTTAATTTCCTTTTTTTCCAGAAATGATAGCGATGTATTACTTCGATACAAAATGTCTTCCAAATGATCAGTTTTCTTTTTCCGAATAAATTTTTCCAAATTAATATGACTGATATGACTAATACGATTATGATTTCTTAGATATCAACTGAATATTCCCTAGAGAATATTCTCAAGATGCGGTAAGGTAAACATTCCATGGATATTAATTTACGTGTGTTAATAATATGATATTCTTGAAATATTTCTTCTGGAATATTCAAAATATATTGTATTAGGAATATCGATAGTAAATTCATAAAATCTGACCAATATTATCATGAATTTTGTACAATCAGTGGATATTTCTTGAATAATATTCGTGGCTTTGTTTATTAGTTTACATAATTATTCAAGTATATCCATAGTATATTTTTATAATATAAAACTCTTATGCCTTTCATATATTGGGGAAAAAGACGTTAGTAACATTGCAGTGTTTATTAGCATATTTTTCCAAACTAGTTTATCATATATTATATCAATCGGTCAATATGCAGGAAAAAATGCGTGTCTAAAAATAATCTAAAAAATTCCACACACCTAAAAAGGAAATTTAGAGGATTTAACATCGAAGAAGATGTGAATAGCTAATTCCATATGAAGTGATTTCAACGTTTACTCGAATTATGTATGGTGTGAGAAGGTTTTCATGATAATATTTAAGATCAGATCATAGAAACTCTCAAAGTTAGTTCAGGGAGCCGAAAATTATCATATGAAACCATAACACGCCTACAGAGTACATTCTAAAAAACATTCACAGCTAAAACCTTTCAAAATTCAAATGTTGTAGGAAGTTAGAGAAGCCGATTATTCTCAAAGGGTAAGATGTTGTCTCACAATTATAAATTTACATAGAAATGATGGAAATTTCCATAACAATTACATTACGTCTGATTAAGCCACCCTTCATTTAAATGGCCAAATAGACGTACATAATTGTCGAATACGGTTGTCATAACAATTTAAGAGGGACTGTCCTATTGTTCCTTTGTTTACACATACACTGCAGGTGATCAATTATCAAATACTCTATGTTTTATATCCAAAAAGTCGATGTTGTCACTCTTTCAATCGATTTTATCGGTATTTCTCCATAAAAATAACAAATAATAAAGCATATTCCAACACTATCTGGAGCTTGTAGTCAACTTTGGCCACTTTTATTTTGTTCTGCCTATCCGAGTGGGTGGATATCGCTCTTAAGTCGAATGATACAGTAGCATCTATATGGGTCTGATGGGTGGGTCGACTCGAGCAGGGTAGATTTGGTGCTTTGAAGAGTCACTAGTCGTGGGTACAAGCAAATAAATAGTCATTGAATTTTATTTTCGTCATATTTGGTGGAAATGTAATTTTTCACCCTACGGGGGATGTCTAATTGATTACAATTTATCTTCCAGGTGGTTTTGAAGGTTTGTTGAGATGATTTGGAAATTTCAGACCCGTGTTAATATCATTCCGTGGGATTATCTGATTAATGACTAGTAGTCGAAAGCCATGTTGTTGCTTGAAAGTATGGCAAATTTTTAATGCGATACTAATATAACTGGTGTGAGTATTCGAAGAAATGTTTGCTCAATATTTTAATCCGATCAATTACAAAGCATTGAACAATTTTTTTTGATGAAATATCTGTTCAAATAATTGTTGTTAAAGTGGCGAGAAAATATGATTTTGTTGGATTTTTCTCAGGAAATTTCGAACTCACTGAATATTGAAGATGGAAAAATGTCTTTAATCTGTTCCCGTCTCACACAATTCATGAATGTCAAGTTTGGAAGTTGATTATATTATTCAATTTCTACTAACCGATGTAGAAGTTGAGAAACATTGGTGAAACCAGCAATGGGCTTGTTCAAGCAAAAAAAATCAATTTAATAATAGAAACTTGAAGTCATTTTGAACAGACTCCCAAAATTTTAGATTTTCCCGCGACCGTTTCAACCCTCAAATTAATTGAAGAAATTGGATTGAACGAGAACGGGGCGTGGTTACCTGTGACGTCACACTGCAAATGCTATACCTAACGTTTGATACGTCGCGAGTCGGAAGTTGTGTCCTGTGTATGTCTAAGTATCTATTGAGCTGTATAAGAGACAAAACAGTGGACTGTTAACTGTACGGTTCGGCTATTTTATTGTATGAGTGAGAAAAAAGTGGAGAATAAATATTGTTTGGTTCTCGACTGTCCTAACACATCCAAGAATGCACCAGAAAAATTTATGTACATTAAAGCAATGAACAGTGGAAAAGTTGAACCAAAACCTGGGGGGGTATCTTCAAAAATATAGAGTTACAACGGATAGTTTAAAGCCTCGGTCACAGTTTTTACAAACTAAAGCACAGCAATCTGTCAGTGAGACATTGTTGAGCTCAGAAAATAGAACCTCTGAAGATAATCAAGTAGAGGAAGAATATCAAATGAATATCACACGACTGGAACCTATATTTTGGGAAATGAGGATTCTAGCTAGCATTGAGGCTTATGTACGTTCCAAGACGATTTAATGCGGAGGCGAGGGGCTTCCTACATGCAGAATGGCGAAAGAGATAACATGAACTATCAATAAGATTATTCGAAGGAAATCGCGAATATGAAAGGACGGGAAACCGATTAACGAAGAGTTTTCAATATCCACTAGAATTGAGTTTGTCAGATTCGAATAACTTATTTTATACAGACAATAATAGATCGGAAGGAATACAAAATGGAACATTTTGTCCACGACTATTTGATAATTTTAACATTTTACGTGTGCTTTTCCAAGTATAATGACGTACATCAATCACCAGTGGATAATAGGTGTGGATATTCAGAATGTTACTAGACACATAATTATATTGAATATTATTCATACGAACGACACAATATTTTGAAAAAAAAAATTTACCGCTATCCGGATTCGAACCCATAATTTCGCATTCTACCAACTGAGAGCCGTGAGCCATCAGGCCATGAAGACTTTGTAGATCGTTCTATCAGTTTTTGTTCTAGTATGTATAATGTATTGTCGAAAGCAAAAGTGGCGTTTTGAATAATTTATTGATAATTGCAAGAATTTCTATAACTATACTGGTGTTTGATTGCTATAACTAAAAAATTTAATATGGGCTGTTAATCAGACAGTGAATTGAATACTTGATAAATTTGTAATTTGTTCGACATTATAAGAAGTAATAAGCTTCATGAATGTGAAAAACTATATTGTTTTAGTTTGACAGAAAAAATTATACCCAAACAGGTAATTCATAGTCGTGGACAAAATATAGTATTCTACTCAGGTGTTTATGTCACTCGCCTGCGGCTCGCGACATAAACGCACATTCGTGAATGATAACCCTCGTTACATGCTTGTTGAATAATATACTAATATTTGATAGAAAACATATCCAAATACATATTTGGGAGTTCTGAGTCACTCATTATTTGTTGTGAGCTTGTGAGGTGGACAAGCTTGATATATTTTTAACATTTGGAAAGATCAAACTGAATTTCACAGGATAATAGCAGACGATTTTGGTGTGCCACTTTCCAGAGTAGGTATCATTATACAAATAAAACTATACCCTTATTAACGGGTTACCTTCACCCATTTGTGCAATGGATGCCCCTATCTGAAGTTAAGAAGAGACTTCCTATTCCCTTTAGGAGCAGATATAACAATTTACAATGTATTATAGATTGTTTTGAAATCTTGATTCAAAAACCAAGTGTGAAGTCTAGATTTTCATTGAAGTAGTCCATCACCATTAAAATATCGACTTCAGGTTGATTTTGCAGAATCTGCTTCAATAAATCCAGTATCTACTGAGATATTGCAGCTGGAACCAAGTTTATTGCCGAATATCAGAGCACAAATTGCAATGTGACGTCACAGTAGATTCTGTCGCTTTTTGAGGAAGCTCCATTTTCAACCTCTAATATCTTAGTAGTGGGAAAAGTTCAGGAGTTAAAAATTTTACCTGTTATTTGGATGATTTAGCTGTACCGAATAAAGTTAACAAAACCAAGGAAATATTTTATTGATAACAAGCCCATTGAATACAGTTAGGAAAAACGGTAAGAAATAAATAAATACCAATGAAAAAACAAAATGCATTCACTGTGAGACAATCCAGATCACGTGACCTAGTATGTTTGTTCAAAGCGAACACTTTAGAAAGACACCTCAGCTGGTCAGTTTTATATTGTCTATCCAAGGGTATACAGTGTTCGAATGTTCTGTTTCAACTCATTTATATTTCATTTTAACACGCTCCATAGTAACAACGGATATAAGGACGGACTATAAGTTATGGGTCCTTTGTCTTTATTCAAACTATGATTTCATTAAACTATATCTATGCTTTTATCCACGACTGAATAATAACGCACAAATTATTTTCACATATCTAGCTGCATATTGATATAAATTTTTCACACCAGTGGGTAATGAAAAAGAATACACTCTTGTTAACCAATCACATTTCATTATCAGAATTCCCGCTAGAATGAATAGATGAAATCGTCTCTTTCAAAACGCCACAAATCACTTCTGACTCGTCGTTTGAAACGTCAAAATAATTATATAAACATGATTTCACGTATTATATGATGAAAAAAATGGACTACAGTGGCGACAGTAAATATGTACGGCTCCTGAAATTAATTTAATTCATAAATGTAAAAGTTCCAATATATACAGCAGAGCAAAAAGAGCATATGTGGCATATGAGCAGTGTCGGAGGACAGTGGGACGCACATGGGGTCTGTCGCCCCGTGTGGTCACCTGGATCTACACTGCAATAATAAGACCCATGTTAACGTATGGAGCAATTGCATGGGGACCGAAGGTTCTACAAGCAACGGCCATCCAAAAATTATATCAAATACAGCGAATGGCTTGTTTGAACATCACAGGAGCCATGAGAACAACACCAACTGCAGCAATGGAACTAATTACTGGTCTGACCCCTCTGGACCTACACGTCAAGGAGGTTGCGTTAATGTCAATGGTACGATTGCGCACGGCTGGTGTGAACCCCGAAGTAGGAATGGGCCTATTGAGGTTGAGCCTATGGAAGGAAGCGCTCACTGCGCTACCTCTCCTGCAGGCAGCCAACGATGCAATTGAACCCAGGTTTTTGTTTAACAAACCCTACAAAATTCAAATAAAACAGAACACAGAGCCAGATGCTGCAAATGCAATACGCATATATACAGATTGTTCAAAAATGAAAGAAGGCTCAGGCTGTGGAGTTTACTCGAGAGCACTGAGCCTCAAGATTAAGTGGGGAATGGGAAACAATACCAGCGTGGTTCAAACAGAACTGGCTGGTATCTCAATTGTCACAAAAGAACTAACCAGAAGAGGAATTTCTGGCAAAACCATAATAATCTGCACTGATAGTAGACAAGCCCTATTAGCCTTGAACAGACAACGTGTTATATCGAGGCTAGTACTAGAGTGCCACCAAGATTTAGCTGACGTCTCGGCAGATAACAACATTATCCTGAGGTGGGTTAAAGGGTACGACAGGAGTGAAGGAAATCGCATTGCTGATTCTTTAGTCAGGGAAGCCGCTGGACTGAAAATTCTAGGACCCAGTGACACCTACGGCCTAACGACTTCGACAATTGCGGAACTAGCCAAACGTTACACCCATGCTCAAGCCCTTAAGAGATGGGATGGAATCAAAGGATGCAGTTTTGCCAGGATCACCCTGGGCGACCCACGGAAGCTGGCGCCGAAGAAATATTTGGCGATGACCAGGAAAAACCTACGTTTAACAGTAGGATTTCTGACTGGTCACTGTCAACTAAGTAAACACCTCCATACTATGGGGTTAGTGGACACACCTCTATGCAGGATGTGTGAACAGGAAGATGAAACTGTCAGGCATGTCTTATGCGAGTGTCCGGAGTTATCGTCAATAAGAGAGTGTGTGTTCGGTGAGTCTTGGCCTTCACCTGCCGATATAAAGGAGATGTCTCCCAGTGACCTGTCCACCTTCCTGAGAAGGACAGGATGGACAATGACCTAGGAGGACAACTCCTCGGGAGGATGTACAATGGGTCACATGTGGCCTAAGTGCTGTGAGCCTACACACTCACCCTCCCTACTCTACAGATACAGATCCAATATATACATTTTTATAAATATGCTGTATAGCCTAGTGGTAGAAGTGGCGGTTGACTATGGCGCGGACGATCGGGGTTCGATCCTCACTGGAGGTTTTTCGTTTGGTCGTGAAGAATATCTAGTCTTTCACTTGTGTAGAATGGCTATTATTCACTTGGACTCTTTGATACAGGGTGTTCCATAGGGAAAGGTCGCTGCATACTATAAACTCTCCGTACACTTCTCGGGTTTCCTTTGTGAAGTTTCTCATATCCTTGGCAATATTTTTGTGAAGGTCAAAATCAGCTTGACTGACCGTGCGCTTGTACTTCCGCCACAATCTGCTTTTATATCCAGTCAAGGAAATCATGTCACCATTGATTTGATTTCACAATCCTTGGAACACCTTGTATATATTTCATAGTCAAATCTCGTTCACCATTATGTGTCTTTAAATCGAGTTTCGTGCGTAGTTCTTTTGAACATTCAATTCAAACCGGCGTTTTGTCGTCGATAATATTGAGTTTTTTCGTGCCCTTTTTTTGTATATTTTTTTTATATTTAATAAAATATCTTCTGCATCATGTTCGTTCTGCATTATCACCTTTATCATTCTGGGAAATTTGTCATTATCTTCGCCCACTCTAAATGTAGTAACCGGAACCTGGTCACATTCCACTGTTTGCCAAACTTCACGAATAATATCATCAAAATGAGTTTCGATAACTCGAACAATCTTCGGCACCCTTCTTAAAGGACATTCTTTGCGTGGTGGCGTGGTGAATTTGGTCAACTGCTTTATTTGAAATTTCATCAGTGAATTGCACGGATGATAAGACATCAACTATTGACAGTTTGTTTTCAATAGTCGCCAGTTTTACATCAATGTTGTCAATTTTTGTTTGTGAACTGGCAAGATATTCGAAACTAAAAGTACATGCATTGCATAGAATTTTAATTCCACGTATCTTATGCATGGTAACACGATCTTCCGCTCGTAAATCCTGCTTGCAAGCATCACACTGAATTGTTGATTCTTAATCTCGATCGACGGGCGGCTTGAATCTATTCGCACAGTTGTTGGTGATGGTGGAGTTAATGTGAATAGTTAAAAGCTTTGACTTACCTAACAATTCACGATACAATCAAACTCAGGCTCCTGTGGCACTATTTCATAATCTTATTTTGCTACACCTATGTTTCAACTTATCTAACTAGTTTGTAAACGGAAAATAGTTATCAAGCAGTTTTTAATGTCCGTGGTTAAATTTTTAACGTCAAATAAAAATGACACTGACTAATGTCCCGGTACCCAATGGCTGACGCATTCATTCAAACAAAGATCCAATCAAGCAGCGTGAAAAAATCATCGCTGTAATTTGCTACTAGCAAATTTTTGGATATAATCACACAAGTGCATCAAAATTACCGATTGTTTTCTGTCTAATAACTGCATGAGTTTATTTTCATGTTTTGGCGAAAAAGCCCGACTCCGAAGGAGGAGGGCTTTTTTAACATGATATGAAAATAACCGAATGCAGTTTCTACTGACAACATGCTTGAATAAAAAATTATCGGGTACAAATGAAAAATTATCGCGATAAGATCCCGCATCATATGGTATTTTTAATACAGGAGGGTAATATTCAGTGTAATTTTGATGCCATTGGTCGATTTAAATTTGTTTGTTCTTATCACGATTGGCTGACAGGATCGTTTAGAGAATAATCATTATTATTACTAAGTTATTGAATGATTAGGATTCATAAATATCCAACAACATATCCAAAAAAAAATACCCTGAAACATAATGCTGTACCTCATAATAAGTTTTGCTTTGGATCCAGTTTTGTTCAATCCTCTGAATTCTAGCCAGCGTTCTTATTTCATAATGGAAAGCTATTCTGAAGGAAGTTAATCCGATAATACGGCACCAGAAACATCATCTGGGAGCAAAGTCGTCATGTTTGAATGCTTCGGAACAAGAAAAATCTATTTAAATCAGAAAAATTTCTGAAATGTGCACACAATCCTCATCTTATTGCAAAAACACCAGTTACTCTTATTATATAAATAGCCTACAAACTCACGAAAAATAACACAGATGAAACTGAGGAAACTCATCTCAAAACTCGGTCACAATCATACAAACAGATAACAAAACATCAAGCATGTACGGCGCATTGATAATTGATGAGACATTATTGGTCGCGTTCATCACAACGTAGCGCTACCGAAGCGATCATCAATTT
>CAJUYH010009039.1:0-14452 GCA_910591685.1 Galerucella tenella
ATTAAACTTTTTAATATGATCATGTTGAACAGATTAAACTCTTGGGTTGAAAGTAATAATATTCTTCCAGAAATTCAGGCGGGTTTCAGGAAGAACAGAAGTTGTATGGACAACATCTTTGTCTTGAATAGCACCATTCAAACTCACCTACATCGCAAAGGCAGAAGAGTCTTTGCCGCTTTTATTGACTTGAAGCGCGCATTTGACTCTATTAATCATCCCCTCTTATGGCAAAAATTATTTAAGCTGGGTGTCAGTTCTAAATGTATTCGCCTAGTCAGAGCTCTGTATGACAAATCCTCTTTTTGTATAAAAGTTAACAATGAATACTCTAAATTCTTTGAAATAAATGAGGGCGCTCTGCAGGGAGAACCATTGAGTCCCTTGCTTTTCCCACTATTCATTGCTGATATTGACGACTTTTTCAGAAAATCTGGTATGGTCAGAATTAATATTGATAACAGGAATGATTTGTTACTTCTGTTTTATGCAGACGATTTGGTTATCCTTGCTGACTCTGAAATAGATCTGGCTAGGAAGCTACGCACCCTTGAACAATATACTTGCCTTAACAAACTTACTGTTAATAATTCTAAATCTAAAATGATGTGTTTCTCGAGAGGCGGCCACAAAATAACAAGAAACTACAAATTTCTGTTCAACAAATTAGAAATCGAGATGACTAACCACTATACATACTTAGGGGTTACTCTCACTTGTTCTTCATTATTTCGCGAACACGCAATGAATACCTCTTCTAAATGCAAACAAGCCATAGGTGCTGTCATGAATATGCTTTCACGTTCAAAAACAACTTCCTGGCAATCGCGCATAACCCTGTATCATTCCATAGTAATTAATACACTTGCCAACTCGGTCCCTGTCTGGGGTCTGCGTAATCTTAACATTGTTGAAAAAACCCAAGTTGGTTTTTTCAAAAGATTGCTCCTATTACCGCTAAACACTCCTGATTATTTAGTACGCCTTGAGGTGGGTGTTGTTAGGCTTGATTATACGGTATTTAAGTTGTGCCTTAACTGGTTATTAAAAATGTTTTCTTTTGCAAACACTAGATTGCCAAAGATTGTCTTTCTCAGGCTCTTAGAGTTAGAGGACTTTGACAACCCCTGCTATAACTGGGCCCTACAAATGAAACAGATTTTTATAGATCTCGGGTTGAACGATATGTGGAATAACCTCTCTTTTGGTTCACTAAAAAGCCATTACGATGCAATTCTTGAGAATTTTAAACAAAAATTGTATAGTTCCGACTTACAACGCCTTGCTAATAGTAATTACTGTGTAATATATAAACATTTAACAGTCACTTCAGGTCCTGCAGATCATCTAACTAGTAAACTGCCGATTAAATTAGTTCGAATATTTTGTCAGATCCGTTTATGTTCGAAGACTTTTGTTAGAATAACGTATAAGGGAAGTATTTATACCATTAATCAAGAAGAAACTTGTACTCTGTGCAACTCGCGTCAAAATAAAACTCTTGAACATATTGTGCTTCAATGCAGGATGTATGATTGTATTAGAGTGCAAATTATTAAAAATCTGCATAATTTTGATGATTTCATTGCCTTATTAAATACTCCTT
Source organism: Galerucella tenella (assembly GCA_910591685.1). Taxonomy (NCBI): domain Eukaryota; kingdom Metazoa; phylum Arthropoda; class Insecta; order Coleoptera; family Chrysomelidae; genus Galerucella; species Galerucella tenella. The sequence continues at coordinate 1,607 of CAJUYH010009039.1, forward strand.
CCTTGGCGGATTTCAGGCAAATTTCGAATTATTTTATTGGCGTACTCAAAATTCGTTCATTTATTATAAACGAATAGCTTGGGTTTTACACAAATATTGTTTTCGCTCTTTTATTGTTTATTTTCATTGTGATTTTGCCGCATGAACTGTGTATTTATTTATAGACTCTGTTCCGGATTTCTTGCTATATTGATTTGTATCAATTTGAAGCAATAAAGATATTATTATTATTATTATTATTATTATTAGTCTGAGAATTCAGAAGGTCTGGAATGAAGTAGTTTTCCCCAACATTCTCTGATTACAAAGAAAATACCTTGTATATTCAAATAACATTGATCTTGAAACAGATTCACCTGATAACATCCATAAATGGTTTATTTGCACTGTAGCTCCAACCATTAGGAAAAGATATATAATATGTCATATCAGGTGAAGGATAATTAAAAAAGGAAACGAAAACACTCAAAATATACAGAGTGTCCCATTTAAAACAACATGAGTTTGCATTATATTTCCTTAGTGAGCCCCCTAACAAAAAAATGTCCATAACGTTTTTCTTATATTTATTTCAATTGAGAAGTTATAGTACCTTGTGGTTCTCGACAGTTTTCAATAATCGCACTGTATCTTCCAACTGCAGGGAGTTACTAAAGATTTAAGTAGGCTATCGTTATTTTATCAAAAAAAGAAGTCATAACATCTCAACTGGTTTTCTATTGCTTCTAATTTACGAGATACCCTGCAAATACACTAATTTGTGACACACTGTACCCTTCGACAATCAGATCAAATTTAATACAAGTCCAGATCCATTTGAAATTACCGAAAGAATAAGGTACTTCAGTTTTGAATCACCTCGTATTAAATTAAACTTTAAATTTCGATGATTATTGGGAATATTTGTTTTTAAAAGTTTATTCTTCACTTACTCCAATTCAATTATACAGTGCGTTGAATTTATTACCAACTGGTTATAACTTTTCCAATACTACTACTACTTCAACGGTCGTCTCTCTGACTGTCAGGTATCACCACACATTTTCCGCAAGAATTTGTGACTTCACAAGTTTGAGTTTAGAGCACTCTCGTCGACGCGACCGTAGCAGTGGTTTTCCCAAAACCATTCCTTCCACCAAATTATTTATGCAAATACTCCTCGCACGCCCACAATTCCGGAACGGCTGCACGACTTATACTGTTTTTTGTACAGAGGCGTAACCACCTCTTTAGTGTATCCCGCTAATTTACGAATTCATTAGACTTGATATTTCCTAAATATATATACATATATACGGTGGGGCCCAGAAAACAATTTTTGATATTCAGGTCGTTTCATTAAATTCGAGAGAATGTTAGATTTTTTATTTTACTTTACTGCATTTTAAAATAAGAAGTCAGTGATAGTCAGTGGGCACTATTGTGTGACGACCATTTTATTAAATTATAACATTCTCTTCTTTTCCAATAGTGTATTCAGATTGGCCGCTCTAGCACCCCGGAGCACATGTGACCGCAAAAATTTAAAACGAAAACTCGACACAAGTGCTCAATTATTTGTTGAGATCAAACTCAGCGCGCTAATTTTTTTAAATCAATTTGCTTGATAATTTTCAAGCTCCCTACCGAGAAGGTAAAAAACAGACCCTATTACGACTTCACTCTCCGTCTGTCTGTTAATGGATACATAATAGTTTTTTGTGTGTTAGTAGCAGACAAAAAGATTTTCAATGCTGCTGATATGGAGGAGACAAAAAGAACCCTAGAAACTTATCCATCGAAATGCTCTCCAACTGACAATTGATGAAGTTACAGAGATATTGGAATGAGATAATTATGACCTTCTGGAAGTTCAATGTGACATGAGGATGCTGGGAGACAAGGTGACAGTTATTACTTAATTAAACCAACTTTTTTGAAATTTATTACTATGGTCTGATGATAACGGCGAGAGCCTTGATTTAAAAATAAAAAGGGCTGATTATTCAAACAGGAATTATTTCAAATTGAGACTTAAAGTAGGAAAAATTTGTAAAGCACCTCATTTTGATGGAGTTAGTAACAAATCATCTGCATCAAAGATTAGAGTAAGGCTTCCTAGAATAGAATTGTCTAAATTTAGTGGTGATCTTGAGGAATGGCTTCCCTTTTGGAGTCATTTTAAACGAATTGAAAATGATTCAGATATGGATGATGAAGATGAATTTAATTATCTTTCACAGTCCACAGTTCCCAATTCAAGAGCTCGTCAACTGGTAGAGAGTTACCCTGACACCAGAGAAAACTACTCTAAGGTCCTCGAGAGCTTAAAAGTTCGTTTCGGTCAACGAGATTTACTTGTAGAGATGTACATTGGATAACTATCAGAATTAATTTTGGGAAATTTCAATTCCAACCGGAAAATTTCAACCTTTTTTGACAAAGTTCTAAAAGCCCTGGAAACTTTAGATGTGCCTGCAGATAATTGTGCTCCAATTTCATATCCCCTTGTCGAGTCATATCTTGGAGAAGAATTGGTGCGGACATGGGATCGAAGTTCTTTTTTTGCTGATAATTCTAATCCTAATGGTTTTTTTGGAGAAAGAAGTGAGAATCGAGTTTTATTAGCCACGACCTCTTTTCACAATAATTTTAAAGAGAAGAAAGATTATTTTGTTCCTATGAGCAGAAAAAATGTTTTTCTGTCTCCAGCAGGTGCTGATAAGAGCGAGCCGGAGTGTATTTTTTGGAAAAAGCTACATTTCAATCACAAGTGTGAAAATTCTGCAGAATTGAAGATACCGGAGAATGGGAGAATTTTAGTAGAAAGTGAATGTTGTCACATTTGTTTGAGATTTTGTCATATAGCTTAACGTTGCAAGGTTAGAATAGTTTGTTCACATTGCAGACACAGACATTCTACCATTCCATGACCAAAGCTAGCAGAAATCAAGATGGTCGAGGAAAATTCTGTTCAAAGCTCAGTCAATATAGAGCAATCATTGGCCAATCATAATTTTCCAGAAGTTTTACTACAGACTCTCGTAGTAGAATTAATCGCAGACAATAAATCCCGTCGAACTAGGCTTGTGTTGAATAGTGGATCACATAAATCCTACATCACTTCGTCGTTGACTGAAGAAATGGGATATCCTATACTGAGAGAGCAATAGGTAATTAATATATTCTCTTTTTGAAGGTACAGTTACCGATGCTATAACTTATCGATGCAATAAGGTTCGTATGAGAAGTCTCACTGGAAATTATTTATGTAATTTTGGAGTTTTGGTTCCACCGATCATTTGCTTTAATATACATAAATATAATCCTGCCTGGACCCTGGCTGGCTGAATTGAAGAAAATAAATATAGTTGTTACTGATATTAACCGGACAGCAAAAGTATTTAAGTTGTGGTCCTAGTGCTATTTACACTTTATTAGGTTGGACTTTGATGGGTAAAAGTAACTCCACGGATGCGATTGGAAACTCTTTAAATATGATGGTGAATTCAATGCTATGTAACGATATCTCCATTCCCAATTTATGGCGTTCAGATGTTTTGGACATTCAAGATCCACAAAAAAAATTAAAAAGAGGAGGAAAATGGAAAACTTGTATAGAAACATTTCTTGTCCACTGTAAAAAGAAAAAAATATGTCAGATACGAGGTTGATATGCCGTGGATTGAAGATCACCCAACTTTACCGACGAATTTTCATCTAGCAAAAGGTAGACTGGATAATGTTGTGAAGAAATTGAAGTCTGGTGATTTGTATGAAAAAAATGATAGTATTTTTGAACAATGGAAAGCTGAAGAAATTATAAAAGAACTTTCTGTTGAAAGATATGTTGACAGATATAACAGGATATTTTTTGCCCCATCAACCAGTAATAAAACCTTTGAGTAGCACAACAAAAATCAGACCAGTTTCCGATGCAACAGCACATGAACGCCAACAACCTTCTATAAACCAATTCCTAGGGAAAGGTGTTAATTTGATTGAACAAATTCAGTCCATGCTGTTTCGGTTCAGATGTAAGAAATTTGGAGTTATAGCAAACACGAGAAGAATCTTTACAGATCGGCTTTAATCCTAGAGACAGAGAATTTTTAAAGTTTTCATGGTACGACGTAGAAAGTAAAAACTTACGCATATTTCGTCATACCTGAGTTGTTTTTGGAATAACATGTAGTCCATTTCTTTCAAGAGCAGTAATCGGATACCATTCACAAAATCTTTTGTCTGATGAAATCCCGCTATTCTCCAAAACTGTCATCCAGCAGCTACGCAAGTCATTCTATGTTGACAATATTGTAACAAGTGGAGATACACAGGAAAATTCAGATACCTTCATCGAAGAAAGCAAAAAATTCTTGATGGCAAATTCGAACTCCGAGGGTGGTAGTATAGTCTTTCAGAAAATAGTGCGACATTTATTGACAAACTGTCTCATTTGTTAGGCCTTGTTTGGAATCGAAATTCAGATGCTCTTCAGTTGTCAACGGAGGGACTTACCAGTATTTCTATAGAAGGTACGATAATCTCTGCAGCTCATAAACTTTTTGATCCAATTGGATTCACCAGCCCTGTAGCATTGTTTCCAAAAATTTTATCACAAGTAACGTGGGCTCTTAAGATAGGATGGAACACAGAAGTAGATGGAAGAATTAAAACAGATTTTAAAAATTGGTTTGAAGAATTGAAATATTTGGCTCAAGTACAAGTACCCCGATGGTTTTTTAACTCACTCGATAGTCAAAATTTATTATTTCATACATTCTGTGATGCCAGTAGGCACGCTTACGTAACAGCAATTTTTTCAAGATCTGAATCCAATGTTGGAACTTTTATAACACTAGTGCAAGCAAAGTCGAGAGTAGATCCTCTGAAGTAATTAACAATTCCCGTTTAGAACTAATGGCAGCAACTATTGAGGCTGGACTATCAAAAAGAGTAAGAGCGGAAATTGGCTCTGGTATTAAGACATATTTTTGGACCGATTCATCAACAGTTTTGTCGTGGATCGAAAGAGAAGACCAATGGAAACCTTTTGTTTTGAATCTTGTAGAAGAAATAAGGAAATATTCAGATAAAAATGATTGGTTTCATGAGAATGGTGAAAATAATCCGGCAGATCTTCCATCTCGAAGATGTTTTGGCAAGAAGCTAGCAGATGAAAGATGGTGGGAGGGACCTGCGTGGTTAATGAGATCTCCCAGCAAATGGACAGGCGAATGTTGTGACTTTGATGATGAAATTGTTAATGCAGGGAGAAAAAAAATTGTTACATCATGTTTCAATAGTAATATTAGGAATTTCAAATGGTACTATGATTATTTCTCTAATTAAAATGGAATTAGCCGATTGGTAGCATGGGTGGGGCAGTTTTTAAACTGAATGGTGTTGAGGAATAAATAATTGAATTGATGCAAGAAGAGAGTCTCCCTCTGAAAGAACATGATACGAAACTTCCTACGTTTTGTCCATTCAAAAATGAGGAAGGTATACTACGTATATGTACTAAAATTGCTGACCGAGATGATTCAAGAGATTTCAGACGCCCATATATTCTGCCAGCAAAACATGAAATTGTGAATCGTCTTATAGCTATAGTACACTTGAAAAATTGCCATGCTAATAACAATTCTAAGAGAGCGTTTCTGGATTTTGAAAGGTCGACAGACCTTTGAATCAGTAGTTAACAAATGTCATGTACGCAAGAGATATAGCAGTAAATATTTAAATCCAATTCCAATAAAACTACTCAAATACAGAGTTCAAAATGCTAAAATGTTTCAAATTGTAGGTGCTTATTCAGCTGGACCATTGTATATCAGGTCAGAAAAGAAGGTTTGGATTACTGTATACACTTGTGCACTTTACCGTGCAGTTCTTCATTTGGAGATTGTTTGTTCGTTATCAACGATTGCCTTTTAACAATCGTTGCGACGTTTTATAGCTCGAAGTGGAAGACCAACCACAATGTACAGAGACAATGGTAGCAATTTTATTGGAACGGTCAACGCTCTGCAGAAACTAGATTGGCAGGAAATATCAAAAGAATCAGCCAATGAAAGAATTGCTTGAAAATTTAATCCACCAACAGCAGCATGGTTGGGAGGTTGGTGGGAGCGCCTCATCAAACTTGTGGAAGAAATTTTAAGAAAAATTTTGGGAAAATCGCATCCTTTCATGGATAAATTAAATACAGTGCTATGTGAATGTGAAGCTCTGATTAATTCACGTCCTTTAACTTCAGTTACTGAAGACAATCAAGATTTAGATACTCTAACACCAAAAATGTTCTTACATGAAAATACTCAAACAGATGCGCCCGACATTTCTATGATAGTACGAGAAGATTTAAGAAGAAGATTAATGTATAAACAAATATTATTAGAAGACCTCTAGAAAAGGTTTGGAGTGAAATATTTAGGACAACTGAAGCTATTCGCGGAAAAATTACCTTTATAAAAGATATTAACATAGGTGATATCGTATTTGTTTCAAATCCTTATCAAAAACACATTGATTGGATTTTACGCCGCGTAATTAGAATATTACCAAGTCGTGATGGAGAAGTACGGATTATTGAATTAAAAACATTGAATGGATCTTTAGTAAGACCAGTTCAACACATCTGTCCAATTGAAAAGGAAAATTTTGAGAAAATTACAAACGTTGATAAAGATGATTATTGCGAAGGAACTTCTACTAATAATTACCCGTCTGAAGAGGAAACTTTGCATCCTAAATCAGACGTAGAGGACCAAGATAATTTTTCCAGAACACGATGCCCACGATGCCACGATGCCCACGATGCCACACTGCCCCAAAGATATCAGTGTTGAGACATATATATTAGTCCTTGACTCAAGGTGGGCGGTTGTTCAAGATTACAGTTATATTCATAGATAAGATTTTAAGTTAGTGAGTTATTGTAATTTGTCAGAAAAATATTATGAAATTGTCAGTACAATAATTGAAATTTTAAATCTCCAAATATAATTTTAATACTGAGCACAGTAAAATTTGGTTCGAGTAAGCAGTACGTCCGTTCCCTTTAGATATTTTCTTATTACCGGTTAAGCTTTAAGAAAACCTTACAATTTAAGAAAACCCCACACATAGGTCAAATATTTTATAAGCATTATTTTCAAGTGTGATTGTTATACAGATACAAATATTCGATAATTACTCCAAATTTGTATCAATTTTATCGACATTAAAAGAATTATACAATTAAGAAGATTATAATGTATGAAAATCATAACATATAGGCCAAGGGCCGGGTATTTTTGGTAAAAAATGTACGGGAACAGGTATTTCATTTTTTGAATATGTTCAGGGGTGTCCCCTGGATGTAAATCCAAGTTGGCGTCATGGAGGGGGGGGTTCACTTCAGCCACCATCTTGAAGTACACGTTTCATCAAATATCTCGCAAACCGCGTATCGCACGACAAAAATTGTTGAGATCAATATTACAGATAATAATATTCGATATCTTTTTTACCCGAAACTTTTTTTTGTATAACACATAGGTTTTCAATCATAGTGCTCCAAACTTTTCTCAATATGGTATTTGCTAAATATTTCGTTAATGGTCAATGATAAATTTGAAATAGTGGTAATTGAATTGTAGATCATGAAATTTTCTATTAATTACATGGGGAATTTTCTCCCGTAGCATTTATAGTTTAGGATCTGCAGCTTGGTAAAGCTTGCTCCTCGTACATTATCAGTCGCAATATTGCTCGTTGTATACGAAAACCATTTCATAACGCATAAAATGACATGAAGTGTTAAAAAAATGTCGATACAGCTGTGTACCAAATCAATTAAAATTATGAATAATGTGAAGAACAACTGATTATTCATCGAACTGTATTGTTGCTTAAACGGTATCATCATATAAAATATTGTCAATGTAGCGAAAAACAATAGTGCATCACGCTACATAGTGAGAATTGTTATCGTTATTCTCAATATTATTATTTTCAATTAACGTTATGGTTGTATCATGCTATTTAATTTTGTACACTATTATTTTATATTGTATATTATAATATATTGTGATATTTAAAATGATTTCTGTTTTGATAGAATATGAAGGTTGGTATTCAATTTGAGTTTTTTTGGATTTAACATGAATCTGAGTTCCTCGAAAAATCGATAACCCGTTTCAATCGTTGCAAATTTTGTAAAATACTGTGTACGTATATTCGTCTGCACTTTATTGTCTCTGTCTAAAATTGTTGTCGAAATCACTAAAAGAAAAAAAGTTGTGTAGCATACTAAGCTAACAACCAAGGATCGAAGCCCGTTTTGGACCTGGGTTTTTCCCCTTTCTCAAAAACATATCAACATGTGCTTATAAATCAAATAAGTAGCGAGAAAAAGTTGGACGCAACATAATATACATATTGGAAAGAACAGAATTATAACACACAATTCGAAAAATATATACAATTTCCTTCACATCTTGCCACATGTAGTTACTGCGCAAGCTTTCAGCCCTGTGACCGGTACGTTTAACGTTTAGGTCACAAACAGGCGAGGGAACGACCCTAGCGCATGATGAATATACAGCATTATATTCTCATTATAATCTTATTTACAGCGTGATAGCTCCTAAGCTATAAATGCTACGGGAAAAAGTCTTCAATGGAAAATTCATGGAGAATTTGATGCTCTACAATTCAGCTACCACCATTTTCAATTTATCATTGACCATTAACTAAATATTCAGCAAAAACCATATTGAAAAAAAGTTTGGAGCGCTATAATTAAAAACCTATGAGTTATACATGAAAAGTTTTAAGTTGAAAACATGGCAAATATTATTATCTACAATAGTGATTTTCACAATTTTTGTCGTGCGATGCGCGGATTGCGAGATATTTTTTAAAACGTGTTTTTCAAGATGCAGCTGAAGTGAAGCACCCTCCATGACGCCAACTTGGATTAACATTCAGGGGACACCCCTGGACATAGTCAAAAAAGAAAATACCTGCTCCCGTAAATTTTTTTCCGTACCTACTTTTTTGGCTAAGGCTCTTGGACCATACCTATTAGAATGGTTTACAAACACGTCTAGCTGCTGTCAGTTTCACATAATGAGACTAAGTGATGCTAATATTTTAAGTTTAGTTTCCACTAATAGTTCCATGTATCCAAACTCTCCTGACCATATTTTATAAGTAAATTACCGAGACACCACAATAGGGGATAAGATATTTCCAGAAAGAAATCTAAATACAAAAAAAGGAAATTTTAGAACATCCATGTAACAATGGGATATAAACAGAAAAATATTTCATTTATTTATGAACAGTTATGAGAATCAAACGAGAATTCTGCACTTGCGATTTGTTTAAGCTCGTACTAAGAAAATAGACTTGATCTGGTGCTTTTTCTTATGAGTTTGCAATTATTTTCTAATAATGTTCATAGTCCACCTCAGAATAAGATGTCAAATATTTGACATGGGAATTTCCTGTTAATTTCTTGCTCACCAACACCTTTCTGCTGGGGCAGAAATAGTAGAAAAGCGATGAGAATGGTTGTTACTATGTTGTTACTTCACATTTTTTTGTATGTACGCCAAAGAAATTGTATGGATAAATTATACTCCAGTTCCAATAAGCACAAGGACCTTAAAAGGTACAGCAGTAAAGCAGTGGTTCAGATAAGCCCCATACATAGTTTCAATTGATGAATGTGAAATGAGAATTCACTAAAGATAGAAACTTGAAGGACCACTCACGAAACCGTGAGAAAAGGAAAGGTTGAATATAAATGATACAGATTATGGTACAATTGGAATATAGCAAATATAAATATTTATTAATAACCAGTATGTGAAAAATGTGAACAAATATGCAGCGTGAATCAGCAACAAAGAAAATCTGGCAACCGCACACCAGAACTCGCGAAACGAGGTATTTCAATGTATATTCAAAAAGTTTTGATATCAAATAAGAAAAAGTTTATACAAAGTACAAATTATGAGTTGAAGATATTACTACTCTTCAAAAAATATGATAGGACTTATGCTGATGCTATTTGCGTTAGGCAACACCGCTACGAATAGAGTCGACAAAAAGTGATCAAATTGATATAAACAAAGGTTTGGGCATACAGTTTCGGCACTACACTTCTAGGTATACTACATACGTTATGGAATGAAGAATATACATTATTATAACTGGAACATATTTTAAATAGATTATAGTGGGCTGATACACTAACACAACATTGCTCAAGTAGGGTTTTGTGACAGGAGCTGGATGAGTAGAGGCACATATGGTAAATATCGTCAAAACCGGGAAAGAAATTGGGATCTGGAGCACAGTCCAACTGATTCATACAAAGGGAATAAACGGAGTAACCACAAATTGTTTAACAAGTTTTTAACAGAAATAGATAACAATGTTTTCACAGGTTTGATATCCTTTTTGTATCGTTTTGGATAATAACGGATTATACTCATTGCAGCCAGTGATCGTACCATCCTTATTTTTTTCCTCTCTTAAATAATGTACCAGACTATGAAACGTCTATTTATATGACACAATGATAAAAAAATCCTATTTGTTTGAAGTTCTTAAGCTGTGCTTTTTTCCATCTGGTTCTTTTTGCAGAAATCTGCGCGTGCTATTCCTGAAATCTAACGCAGTTTCAATTTCAATGCCTTCGAAGGGGTCAAGCACAAAGTTTTGATTAGGATCTTTTTCCATTTTTCTTTTCTAGAACCGTAATCTCACAAAAACTTGCTTATACTGCCCACCATCGTGTTTTTTCATTCATTTTTTCCAGCTTTCCACTAATTTCATCCACCGTTGAACAAAAACTATTATTATTATTCATATTTTTCAACACCACTTTCTAATTCCACTCATAGTTGTGGTGAATGATAAATGAAAAATAAACACGAAATTATTTTAATAGGCAGATGGGAATATTCCCAGGATAATAATGTATGGGTTGGTTAAAACGCATGCACATTAATGAAATTGTGTCTATTTGCTCTCAGAAATGTGAAAAAATAACCATTTTGAACTGTTCTCCACTCGGTTAAATTGCGAATGGAAGATTGCGGTGGCTGCCTATAGGTTGAATATAAACAGTGAGCTAGCTCAATTTAAATTTTTATGTAAACTGATTCATTCGGACATATGGAAATAGGAAATGAAAATATAAATAAGGAGAGACCATACATTGGAGCACATAATATGTACATGTACAACGAATGGAAAAAATGTATGTTTGACAATCATTATCGATGAATGATCACGAACGTAGGAATTATTAAAATGCTAAGACAGTAGAAGTTACTTGTAACGACTGCATCTTATCAATATCACGCTACCCGATTTGAGTTCGGTGCTCTATTGAGCTAATTTTGATAGTTGGAACACAGAGGATTCAAAATAATGTAGGAGAAAGTAGGGAAATACGTACACCTGAGGAAAAACTTTCACAAAACAGTGAAATTCCATCACAACATTTTTCAAAAATAGAGTTTTCTTTTCTGTCTAACTAATTCGCCAATCGATATTTTCATTTTTTTGATAAATTGCAGCAAACTCAGCCAAAAACAAAAGCCATAGTCTTCGGCTTTGCCAGACATTAGTCTTCGAGTTAAAATAGTTCACGTCGTCTTTCTGAGGTTATGTAGAGTACTTGATAATAGTGATTCAACTGATAAAATGCCTTAAGCTATTGATCGATTTCATTTCGGAATTTGTAAAGGGAAAATCCGTCAGGAATATGAAGGACTAATCTTCAATGGACTTTGGCGACTGAAGGCTCATACCAGACAATGTGATTTTGTTCTCCGCTACTTGAAACAAATGACCAAGAAACAAGTTACTATAAGGGTCACTGCTGAATCCCAATCTCAAAGAAATTATTTTTATGAAAATGATTCCATCTACCGCAGTAAGGAAATATGATTGTGTGAAGCTTTGTTTTTGAGAACTTGATATTTCGGAATATTGGATAACTAGTTACCACGGATTATTACTTTTATTCTAAACTCGAAGAACCGTTATTATATTTTATTACCACCTTAATGCAATAATCGGTGTTTGATGAGCAATGGCGTCATCCACCATCGGCCTATGTTGGCCTCGTTGGCTTGCCTTTCTCACCTGATTTATTCAAGTTTACATGATGCTCTACTTATAGCATCGCAATAAAGAACATTTTTTATGGTTTCTCAGTTACTTTTTTTGTCTTATACACCTTTTCAAATTTCAAGGTGGATTCTTTGACGAATTTACATCATGTTTCTTCGACATATTTTTGAAAAATCGTTAAGTAAAGGCTGCGTTTGCGCGCGCAGTCCCTCTCCGTTAAAATTCGTGGTATGCCGTGATTGGCGTAAATCATTGTTTCAGTTGAGCGGAGGGGAAACGGTGGGCAATTTGAAAGCACACAGGTACGGATTGGCGTCAGCTAAAGAATTCATTGATTCAATTTCAGAAAGAATTTCATTAAATCCGAACAATTAGTGCCTTGGGGGAAGTGAAGGAAGGCAAAGGCTTGGTAGGAAGTATGGGTGGGAAGTATTGGTAGGAAGTATGAGTATGGGGCTGCTTTCTTGAGTGGCAAATTCCAAACAATGTAGAGGAAGTCCATATAGTATTAAAAAACAATTTACGCTCAAATTATACAACACACCATTGAAAATGGGGGCCAAAAAATTGAAGATATTATTGGGGCTAGGCAATACGGACCAAATACCAACTATGTATTACGTGTTCTATGAAAGTCTAGTTTCAAAGGAAGGAAAAACTGGACGTTGAGAAGTGTTACCTGCCTGATAGAGGTAGACTTTACTCTGGGTTCAAATAATA
>CAJUYH010009040.1:0-14451 GCA_910591685.1 Galerucella tenella
TGGTAGAGGGTGCGTTAGATTTTCCTGATTTTTCTTGATCAATATTTGGACAAAATGATCTGAGGATAAAGAAGTCTAGCACATTTACTTTTCGAAATACAGGGTGTTGAAATTTTTAAAACTTGAATGTTTTAATTCGATAACTTCAAAATGGATGGATAAATTGATTTGACATTTGGCAGGTTGTTTTTAAATGTAAAAGGGCATATTTTGATAGAAATAGTAGTTTGTGCAACTAATGTAGATATGATGGCCATATTGCACGAGGACGAAGTTTGGGCACGACGCCGTAGGCGGAGTGCTCAATCGTTTATATGGACAATCCACACGAGTCGAATAGCATATTTTTTCTACGACCCACTCAAGAAAAAATCTAGAAAATAAAAATTTCTATAAACTGTAATGTAACTTCAAATTGAAAAGTTTACAATTCAATTTTATGTTTCCACTAATTTTTTTGTGGTAAACGTACAGTTCTTGAATGTCCAATTTGTATAATGCTACGGTTTCCCTTTTTAAATATACGATGCTGTTATAAGTAGATGTAGCCAGTTGACTCCCTCATGAAGGGTACCGTACCATTATCTATAATAAATATTTCAAACGTCTACCTGTTGTCGTTATTAATATCAAGCAGAATAATTATTTAAAAATAAAATCAACAATAAAAAGAAACTTCTTCACATGGAATCGAACCCGGGTCTACCGCGTGAGACTCTGGTTTGCTTACTACTCGACGACCAAGGAATATGCAAATTGTTTATCTATAACGTCAAATGTATTACATAATTTTTTCTTAAAAGGAACTAAAGTTCCTACCGTGTGTCCCGCGACACGTTCTACCTTTTTCACCTCCAACTAACTTTTTCTGTAGTTTAAATTTCAATAAAAACCTTCTTGCATCCGAATTACCTTAAAACATCTTCTTGTTTTAAAGTTTGACTCCTGTTTGACCTATATCATGTACTAACTTTAATCAACTATGAGAAATTCAATGCTGCACGCTCATTTTATTGAATACTCAACAATGCCCAGTTTGCCAAAGCTTTAACAACTTGTGGACAATAAATGTTTCGCCATGTTTGTCCAAGTTTCAATAAACTTTAACCGGTTTAGCACAAAGTTTCTAGTATGTGAACTTGTTTATATTATGATTATAATGAGTTAGTTGACCACAAAAACATATGTCTGTAATTGACGGAGAAAAAATAGAAAAGGAATTTTGATAATAGGGTACAAGCATAAATTTTGCTATTGATGCTATTAAAACTCCAGACAAAATATTTGTTACTTTACCTGGTGGCGCAAGCAAAAATACACTTAAAAGTACCTACTTCTATGCTGGTAATTTTTATTCACAAATAGTTTGAGGTTATGTACCTATATGTCTAGGAATTAACCATAAAAACATCATTTTCTTACGACCACACATCGAAATATTGTTGGTATATATTATATAAATAAAACATAGCTTAAATCGTACTTACGATAATGCTTTAACTCCTCTTATTTCCTCTGCATTAAAGCAGCTGTTTGACTTCATAAATTCAAGCAGCATTAATGAGTCTACTTTGGGCAAGTTATCAGTTTGTGCTTTTACAAAACCTTCGCTAGCCATATCTTTACTCACAAAATACGAAAGAATCGTCACTTAACACTGAACTAGTAAATAAAATATATTCTTCCAAAAGTTTTAAAATATCCTCGGAAATATCGAATATTTATGACCACTTTCCACTTTACGTTGACTTTCAAAAATAAAAAAAGCACACACAAACACGTAATGGTCTCAAACAAACATATAAATTATATTTTTACGTCGATGAAGCAATTAATAGTTGATTAAAATACAGTATAAACAGACAACTACACATAACCTAATGCAATACCGGTCAAATTGACAAAAGTAAACAAATTTTATGACATCACACGTATCATCGGTAGCGTTCGGAAATCCTCGGGTTGTGGACGGAAAGTGCATTGAAATTTGAATTTTACTTCAAAATTTGGGAGTAATTTACAATCGAAACTGGTTTATTTCCTATTATTAGTAATTTTTGATATCATATTTACTATATTATAAATTAATATCCAAGCAAAATATGAAATATGCGTGTACTCTATTGGGGAAGGGAATTGAGATACTTCTAGATACAAAAGTATGCAGCGAAAGTATACCACAGCTACAGTGGGAAAAAGTAGGGGAACAAAATGAGCTGCACAAGCAAGAGCAATACTCCTTTTAGAAGAAAAAGTGGGGTACACAAGCAGTGGATGTGAATTACTTTCAAAGCGGCACTTTCCTTATCTGTCTTCTGCTACTTAGGCACCAGTACTTCTGATGTTTTGTCTGAATTCGCCGAGATGTACAATTTTTGATGATTCTCAACGATTTTGCTTCTATGTTCCTAATTATTCCATAACAATCCACTCCGACGTTTGTAATGTAGTTGCTTATTCCTTAAGTGGTTTTAAAAGTTTGAATTATATTACATTATATTCTAGTCTTTGTATTGAAACTTTTCCAAATTCCACCGAATAGGATGAGCAAAGTTAAAGCTCTCACAATTTATATACAAATTTCTCTCTGACAAATTTCATAAAGCACAACACAAATGCAATACGATATGCATTACTTATATTTTGATTTATTTTCAGGTAAGTTGCATATTCGGAAGAAGAAATAAAAGACAAAGTTTGAAGCGGAAACGGAAGTTGGAAGCGATTGGTTAATTTTAAGTGATTGCAAACTGAGCGCTCTAGGTTCGTATCAAAACATTTCGTATATGCCAGAACTTTTACTAATTGCAACTCGGTAGATAACAGACATGAGTAACGTAATATGTATAATCTACTATATTGTTGGGCTGGTTGAGAATTTAAACTGTTTTTACTACTTCCATGCTTTCGGATTTATTTAAATCCAATTTCAAGGCTAAACTATAATATTATTTTAACAAAAACTTGTGCAAGATAATTTTTTATACCCAGGAGATTGTCTTTAACATATTTGCTGCTTGAAATTACCTATCAAGATAACATTATTTGAATAAAAATGTCATTAGTTTAAAATTCGCGCTCAAACAAAAATTACTGATGACATAAGGAGTCTTTAATTGCGCATGTGTTCTAAGTAAAACATAATCCACGTTTTGTAAAATTGGTGCTCGGTTTATAATAATAGTCTTGTATAATATCCTCTTATAAACATACCTAGGTACCCTGCATTTAGAAATGGGATTTGTTCAATATCGCGTCTTTTGGAACTTTAGTTCTTTACGTCAGGTTATGTTTGAGCGACCGGGGGTCGCGACGCAAAAAATCTGACCGTTACGTTACGTTATGTTGCGTTGCTTCTTTATGTGCCTTGCTTGCGTGCGTGTGCTCTCTCCTGACTGAGTCTCTCTCTCTCGTTTACGAAGCAGCGATTCATATGCTTCGGCCGGGAATCGAACCCGGGTCGCCCGCGTGGAAGGCGAGCATTCTACCACTGAACCACCGATGCTACATTAAAATTCTATGCAAAGCTGGTATTCGCAGTGCTGGTGATCTACTTGAATTTGTTCGAATAAATTTTTACTATTATTTCCATATTTTTTTGCGCGATTGATCTTTTTTGTTTATTTACAGCATCGGTTGTCAGGACGGTAGGTTGTGTTTACTGGTTTCTAAGTTTAACACGTCGGTAAGTGATTTACCTACTGTTCAGACGCCGAAAAGTAATAAATAGCATAAAAACAATTTCACCAAAATGCAAAATATATTTTAAACTGATCGAGAAGTATAAATGTCACTTTTGACATTTCGTTCATTAAATTATTTTATTCGGAATTTATTTCAATACGATCGCGCAAAAAATGGTGTAAGCATCTTGAACGTTAAGGGTAATCACAACGTTTGCATGTAGATTCCTCTCGTAAAATTGGACAAAATGATAGGAGGATTAAGGGGTTTAGCACATTTACTTTTCGAAATACAGGGTGTTGAAATTTTGAAAACTTGATTGTTTTAATTCGATAACTTTAAAATGGATGGATAAATTGATTTGACATTTGGCAGCTTGTTTTTAAATGTAAAAGGGCATATTTTGATAGAAATAGTAGTTTGTGCAGCTAGTGTGGATATGAAGGCCATATCGCACGAGGACGAAGTTTCCAGTGCGATATGGAATATCCACACGAGTCGAACCGCATATCTTTTCTACGACCCACTTAAGAAAAAATCTAGAAAATAAAAATTTCTATAAACTGTAATATAACTTCAAATTGAAAATTTAACAATTCAATTTTATGTTTCCACTAATTTTTTTGTGGTAAACGTACAGTTCTTGTATGTCCAATTTGTATAATGCTACGGTTTCCCTTTTTAAATATACGATGCTGTTATAAGTAGATATTGCCAGTCGGACTCCCTCATGAAGGGTACCGTACCATTATCTATAATACTGAATATTCTGCTAAATATTTCAAACGTCTACATGTTGTCGTTATTAATATCAAGCAGAATAATTATTTCAAAATAAAATTAACAATTAAAAAAAACTTCTTCACGGGGAATCGAACCCGGGTCTACCGCGTGAGAGTCTGGTTTGCTTACTACTAGACCACCGAGGAATATGCAAATTTGTTTATCTATAAAGTCAGATGTATTACATAATTTTATAAAATCTGAGGTCCTCTTAAATACTCATTTTATTCTGTTTTAAGTATTTGTTGTTAATTTGTACGGATTATAATATTTTGGCATTTTCGCCAATCGTGCGCAAAAGTATAACTTCACGCACACTTGTATCATAAATAACTATTGTGCCAATCAAATTATTAATAAGATTTTTATTTTTATTTATAATTAATACTACTGTATATTTTTGTTAAATGAAGTTTCATCCAGAGTAAAATAAATTCTTATATGAATATGTGTATTTATTCATATTCATTCAATTTTGCTTAAAAGGAGCTTAAGTTCCTACCGTGTGTCCCGCGACACGTTCTACCTTTTTTTATTCCTAAGAATAGATTATTTCTTTAGTCTTCCTGTTTTCTGCTGTAGGTATAATAAAAAATATTTTAATAAACATGGGAAAAGTTGAAACAACAAGTTACAAATTCAATTTAAACTTCCAGTACAAAATGATGTACGAAAGTGCAAAAACCGCCATTTACTGGTGTATGTGCAGCCAGGCAATCTGAGTGTAGTTCTGTATGGACCTCGCTTTTCCCAGTTCAACTAACTAATCTTTTAGTTTTATTTTAAAGTTTCCTGAAGTTTAAGCCGTTTTAACTCAGTAGACATTAATTATGAATACGTCTGGGTGTTAGGAAGCACTCGAGCTAACAAAATGCAGAAAACAGGAAATGTAAATACAGAACCGAAACTGATTCTAGACCGAAACCTAAACGTTAATATTGGACAGAATGTGTAAATTGAGTGAGTACGTATATTTCAGCAGTATGTACACCAGTCATGGCGTTAATATACCTCAGGGGATCTCGTGTGCCAGTGCTGGCACAAAGTTGAATCTTTGGAAAACGGTACCCTTCATGAGGGAGTCTGACTGGCAACATCTACTTATAACAGCATCGTATTAGTGGATACATAAAATTGAATTGTTAAATTTTCAATTTGAAGTTATATTACAGTTTATAGAAATTTTTATTTTCTAGATTTTTTCTTAAGTGGGTCGTAGAAAAAATATGATGTTCGACTCGTGTGGATTGTCCATATCGCACTTGAACGATTGAACTTCGTCCTCGTGCGTCATGGCCATCATATCCACACTAGTGGCACAAACTACTATTTCTATCAAAATATGCCCTTTTACATTTAAAAACAACCTGCAAATTATCAAATCAATTTATCCATGCCAATTTATCCACCCAAGATGCAATTAAGGTACTGACAGAAAATATTTACAATAGTGTTGATAAAGCTATGCCAGCGATAGGTGTCTTTATAGACTTGGCGAAGGCTTTTGATACTGTTGACCATACCTTACTATTGAATGTATTAGATGATATGGGTGTACGAGGTACAGCAAATGCACTATTTAGAAGTTACCTAACCAACAGACAACAAACAGTGGAAGTAGGGGATTTTGTAAGTCAAGAAAAAAAAATCTCTTGTGGAGTACCTCAAGGAACGGTACTAGGACCCATACTATTTAATATATATCTAAATAATTTATTCCTACTAGATACTAATTCTAAAATAATCAGCTTCGCTGATGATACAGTGTTGTTTTGTGAGGATAAGAACTGGTACAAATTAAAATTAAAATTGGAAGAAGACCTACGAATAATAAAAAAGTGGTTTGATTATAGACTTTTATCCATTAATTCCAAAAAAACTATTTACGTGCCTTTCAGTTCTTATCGGAATGCTCTACCAAATTATCATCTTCATGTAAATACAGAAACTACTATCTTGCCTGAAAATCAAACTAAATATCTTGGCATTATGGTAGACTCTAATTTAAAATGGGATCAACACATTAAATACCTAATAAAAAAGTTGAGATATATTTTATATAAATTTAAATGCATTTGTAATATTCTGAACCTCAAACAAAAAATAATGGTTTATAGGAGCTTGGTGGAGCCTCACTTGAATTATGGAATAATAGGCTGGGGAGGCCTATCTAAAACATACCTTTCACCTCTTGAAGTTTTTCAAAGAAGATTCATCAGAACAATTCTACGTACAGGATATGATTGTCCTTGTAATAATTTATATTCTGAGACAAATATATTAGATGTCAGGCAACTTTATTTCATTAATGTTTGTGTTACTCAACATACTTATAAACATGAACTGAGAATGCTCAGCCATAGGTATCACACACGAAATAATGTATCATATATAGCACCTCATAAACAAAAAACTGTAGGACAACACAGCTATTCCTACCTGGGCCCTAAAATATACAATTCGCTTCCAACCGACATTAAAGGCGAACATAGGCTGCCAAAGTATAAGCAAAAAATCAGAAGCTTTATACTGAGTACATCTCGAGATGTCGTGCGAGAGCTTATTGAAAATTGAAAATGAGATCTATAATGTGATGTAGTTAGTGGTTTTATAAGATTTTAGTCTTAGCTCTTAGATTATCCTTTCATGTGTGCCACATACAAATAATCTAATTACTTCGTGGTTTGTTTCAGATGTTTATTTTGTTTTTTAACATGTTTTCAAGTGATGTATTTAAAAAAAAAATATGATGAATAAACGCCACTATACTACTACTACTAATTGAATATGTAACGTATCCATCTTGTATACTTGTGTTTTTTGTATTTTTTAGATTGTAATACTCATATTGTGAATGTTTGAAATTGCTTGTTTCAGTTAGGTTAAGTTATTTATTAGTTAAGTATATGAAACTTTAGTTGACAATCATTCTAACTGTAATTGTCACCACATACAAGTAACTTGGTTTTACTTCGTGGTTAACCCGTTTATTTGTACCAATTTTTATTATATTTATTGGCAATAAACAAACTTACAAACTTACTTACAATGCATTTCAAAGTTATCGAATTAAAACATTCAAGTTCTCAAAATTTCAACACCCTGTATTTCGAGAAGTAAATGTGCTAGACCCCTCCATCCTCAAATCATTTTGTCCAATTTTACGATAGGAATCTACAAGCAAACGTTGTAATTACCCTTAACGTTCGAGATGCTTATACGAGTTTTTGCGCGATCGTATTGAAATAAATTCCGAATGAAATGATTTAAATTTCTTCGAAATGCTATTTATTACTTTTCGACGTCTGAACGGTAAGTAAATCACTTACCGACGTGTTAAACTTAGAAACCATTAAACACAACCTACCGTCCTGACAACCGATGCTGTAAACAAACAACAAAGATCAATCGCGCAAAAAAATTATGGAAATAATAGTAAAAATTTATCCGAACAAATTCAAGTAGATCACCAGCACTGCTAATACCAGCTTTGCATAGAGTTTTGATATAGCATCGGTGGTTCAGTGGTAGAATGCTCGCCTTCCACGCGGGCGGCCCGTGTTAGATTCCCCGCCGAAGCATATGAATTGCTGCTTCGTAAACGAGAGAGAGAGACTCAGGAGAGAGCATACGCACGCAAGCAAGGCACATAACGAAGCAACGTAACATAACGTAACGTAACGTAACGGTCAGATCTTCTGCGTCGCGACCCCCGGTCGGTCAAACATAACCTGGCGTGAAGAACTTAAGTTCCAAAAGTTGCGCCACAACGAATAGAAAATTATGTGGAGATTGCATTGGAACGGTTTCTTTCTTCTAAAAAGTTTATACTTTCTTGTTTCTAGGTAACCGGATATAAAAACTACGTTTTATTTCACATTGTTGAAGAGCGCAAACTCGATACTCACCATACCGCGGTCTAGAAATGTGTACATTGGAAATGTCACAGTATATTTATGAACGCTAGGAAAGTATTCACAGAGTAACAAAAATTTCATTTATGAGCGATGGTTGTCAAAAAAGTGTGAGTAATGTGTACTCTGTAACGTTTATGAACGCACTGCAGTTCTAGCTTTTAATTGACATTTCATATGTCAGTAGCTTCAAATCATATGACTAATAATATTTCCCTTACAACACCGAATAAATCCGAACGCCATCTATGGTTTTTAATAAATAATTCTTTCCGTTTCATGGCATATACTCGTAAAATTATTATATTAGCCCCTAGGAGGCCGCTATAAAATCCAGTTTATGTTCCCAGGATTCGATTATATACTCCTGCGTAAATTGCAATTGGCTTCATACATATATGATGAAACAACCCTTGTTAGTACTAAAACATATTCTCGACCAACGTATTCGAATATGTCCCTAGTATATTTTACTTGTTAGGATTTGTCGTTGAGAAGTCTTCGTGTCGGCAGACATAATGACATCTCTACCTTTCCGGTGTATAAATTTTTATGATCTCAAACCAGAGATCAGGTTCATTTTTCGGTTTCACGTTATTTTTATCATGATTCAGTCTCGCCATTTTAAGTCCAGAATGTTTTATTATTATTAATATAGCCCAGTTTTCACTTGGACATGTTGAGATAAGAAGAAGAAGCATTTGTTAACTGCATAGCTAAGCTATTTGCTTTGTCTTCTGTAACTATAAAGTAGGGAGGGTGAGTGTAGGCTCACATCACTTAAGCCACATGTTACCCATTGTATATCCTTACGAGGAGTTTTCCTTTTTCCCTTCTAGGTCATCGTCCATCCTGTCCTTCCCAGGGAGTTGGACAGGACACTATGAGACATCTCCTTTATATCGCAGGTGTAGGCCAAGACTCACCGAACACACACTCTCTTATTGACGATAACTCCGGACACTCGCATAAGACATGCCTGACAGTTTCATCTTCCTGCTCACACATCCTGCATAGAGGTGTGTCCACTAGCCCCATAGTATGGAGGTGTTTCCTCAGTTGACAGTGGCCAGTCAGAAATCCTACTGTTAAACGTAGGTTTTTCCTGGTCATCGCCAAATATTTCTTCGGCGCCAGCTTTCCAGGGTCGCCCAGGGTGATCCTGGCAAGACTGCATCCTTTAATTCCATCCCATCTCTTAAGGGATTGAGCATGGGTGTAACGTTTGGCTAGTTCCGCAATTGTCGAAGTCGTTAGGCCGTAGGTGCCACCTTCACTCCTGTCGTGCCCTTTGACCCACCTAGGATAATATTGTTATCTACCGAGGCTTTAGCTAAATATTAGTGGCACTCTAGTTCTAGCCCCGATACAACACGTTGTCTGTTCAAGGCTAATAGGGCTTGTCCACTATCAGTGCAGATTGTTATTTTTGTGCCAGAAATTCCTTTTCTGGTTAGTTCTTTTGTGACAATTGAGATACCAGCTCTGTCTTTCAACTGTAGATTCATGAACATGATTATTTTTTGTAAAAAGGAGTATTTGTTGATAGTTTGAAGCATTCAATTAAAACTTTTTAACCAGAAAGCAGTAAAGCAACTCCCATTGATAACGTCTAAATGAACAAAGTGTTTGGTGAATCCATAATTTCTGTCTAGTGTAGAAAAACTGGATGTAAACAAAACTATTTTGGATTTTAAGTGATCAGAGATATTTTTATGGTATGTAGACTCGATTCGGACGAGTTTTATATACATAATTCAATTTTAATAAAAAAATGAAAAATATTTCGATATAGAAACAATAGGAGTATGGATGTGACACGAGAAAGCTTGGCAATTTCGAATCATAAATCATTTCCAAAACATACGAAAGCAGTTGTTATTCGGGATTTTATACGTTTTGTTTTACACTCGTGAAATGAAATATGTTCTATACACACACAAATATTAGTAACATTACAACTTTATCCAAAATATACAGGACTTGGAACAAAGGTTTGAAACGTGAACTTTGCGTTCAGCCTTTCAGCTTTCATATTTATCATTGAATTTCTTCAGAATTTTGGTTTTTGGTGGAATAGTCCATATATATATTTCCTAAAAATATTGCTTTTGAAAAATTAATAAATTATTTCACTTTTGTGATTTGTGGTGGAATAAACTAATAAACCAAAAATCAATATTCTTAAGATATTTTACCGCGAAATTTAAAATTTTGAACAGACTTTAAATAAGAATGAGAAAGGTTCCGGCAGGTCTTCTCTGGATAATGCCCTCGCGCTCCTACCCACAGAAGCATTAAAATTGAGTTTAGGGGATGATTGGCCCCTTGGATCGGTCTGTAAAAGGTTTTAAAATAGTTGTCTGATGGACATATATAAAAATGGAGCATCAGAATTTCCGTGAAGTTAAGTAATTATTTTGGGAGCTTTAAAGCGTCTGGGAGTATTGGCGACTTATTTTTAAGGATATTGCCTAAAATATATGTAAAATTCAGCTCGGAGAATTTACGTGAGGTAAGTAATGTTTTTATGTACCTTGATTACCTGATACCTGAAAATTGGCCGTCTAAGCAAGCTAGCAGGTATGCATGTGTTCTTAGTACATACTAATACTACTCACTCGTCCACATTTCCTTCGTCAGAAAATACGTGACGTCTGGTGGCCCTGGGATCTTACTCTATCATCGTCTGTCGACAAAGCAGCATAAGTGGAACTGTGCAGTAATTCATTGAATAAATTTTTTCTACCTGTTTAAAAACAAAAGATGCCGTTTTACCTTAAGAATCTGGATGACTGCACAGTTTCTTGGAGCACAGTTTTTTGAGTTCCTATACAGTTCCTGAGAATAACAGTTCCTTGAAAGTCTGACTGTTTCTGGTTCACAAGTTCCTGTGTGACAGACAAGTTTCTGGGACACAAGTTCCTGAGTGACAGACAAGTTTCTGGGTCACAAGCTCCTGAGTGACAGACAAGTTTCTGGGTCACAGTTCTTGTGTGATAGACAAGTACCTGTGGGACAAACAGTTCCTGAATACCGGTTCCTGTAGACAATCCGTAGTACCTACATCGACAGCTTCATCATCAACATCATCTTCATCTTCAAACAATTATACTTTTGATAAGTATTTTTTTTATTTGCTACTAACCTTTTTTTTATGTAAACTCAAAAACCGTAACTATACATCTTTTTTACTCTGTTAGTTTTATTTATTGTACAGAAACTTGTCAAGTTTATTTTAAACAGATTAAAAGTTAGCTGATCATTAAATTTGATTTTCTCTCTAATTTTCTGATTTTAGGAAAGAAAATTAGTGGCGCCCTAAAATAGCTTTTTCTGTTTTTCTAGTTTTGCCAATATTAATTTGTTTTTCTTAAGATTAATTAGGTAACAATCCCTGCGAACTGGCTTAGTTTACCTTTAAATTTGATAGGTTAGTTAGGCAAGAATCTACTTAATTTTTTAACGACATTCAATCTCATTATTTGTGTCATTGGCGCTCAACGTCATTCAACAATTTGGTTTCAGGTTAATTTGGATCAAATGACTCGCACCAAGTCAGCAAGTGAGGGTAAAGTCTACAACTTGAAATAAGTATGACATATCTCATATGTATAATCCTTAGAACATAAAACAGACAGGAAGGATTCTTGTCACTCATTCGTTGTATAGGAAAATGCGACGGAAGTCGCCATTTGCAACACCCTAATTATGACTCATTTGTGAAGTTGACAATGACTGACGTAGATTGTAGGCAAGTTTTTTTTACATCATTTATTCACCATTGGTTGAATAACGTCAGTCTTCGCTGCAACGTCATGTTGGAGTCATCAGTGGCACATAAAAAACGCAGTTGTTATTTAAATCATCTGACCACTGACAATCTATTTCTAAGTTTATTGTTGTTATTAGCAGTTCATCTGATAGTTCCACTTGTTTGTAAAGGACATAGGACAGCTTATAGTTTTATATTTAATACATTTCAATAAGCTACAATTTTAAAATTTTACATATCCCATTCCCTATACAAACAGTACGCCACTGTCAAAACGGAAACGACTAGTCGCCATTTGCAACCTCCTATTTGGACATAAACTTATTTGGTAAATGCTCCTTCCTGTCTGTTTTATGTTCTAAGGTATAATCAGAAGCAAACAAGAGCCATGAGTGGTGTCCATGTCGCCCTAGTTATATCTTTTTAGTAATGGAAACGAAAGCCAATTGTCAACTGTCAAAACATGTGTCGTTTGAGATTTTTTAATTTAAATAAAATCAATAATGTGATCAGGGAATACCACTTCGCTATGGTCGGTAAAAAAGTGGCGATATCTGTATAATAAATATCCAATATAGTTACTTAAAATCTAATAACACATAAACCAACTACACATCGACTCAATATTCATCACCCTTTGTTGTTTCAAGTTAAGTGCCTGATGAATCTGATATTAATTCATTCCGCAGCATACTGACGACGTTAAATAATAATAATAGAGATAATTAATCATATTGCTACCGTTACTAGCACTTTAATTATTACACGAGTTCGTCACTTGACTGTTTCCTTCCTAACAGAAACGACTTCATTCCATTCAGTTTCTGAAATTTAGTTCGTGCAAATCATCAGCTAAGTCACTTATCATCACATGGAGCCGCACAACAATGAACTGGGTAGCGACAGAGGTAAATGGGAATTTATGCGAAATAGGGTATTAATGATCATTTTCCGAAATAGTGTTGTGATATTGGAAGCTGAATTTGATAATTTATATTATAATATACTGTTCTATTCAAAAGTCCCCTCCCCCCTCTCGTATCTTTTGAACTGCTACACTTGCATTAATAAAATTTGGAAGGTGAAAATAAAGTGTTGTAAACTTCTTTACGAACAATAATAAAAGTAAATATTTAAGCTATTTAGAAAAACTTTGCAAAGCAACAAATACTATAGTATGTACAAAAAGTACGAGGAGTAATAAACCCTAATTAAGTATGCAAAACCTTTACAGGGAGCACCATGAAATTTTTGATAAATCTCTTACTTTAAATTACATTTCTTCCGTAAATCTAAAAACCAGGTAGATCGACCCCGTATTTGTTTCAGTTGTAGCAAAGTTTAGGGTTTCTTCATTTTAAAGGATTAGCAGATAAGCAATAACGCAATGCAGTGGTGTGTATTTTGGGAAAAAAATACGTTTTAAATTATAATATAATAAAAAATGAAAGGAAATAATTATTGGAATATATTTATTACTTACATTTTATTCTATATCCGACTCGGAAGAGGAAGAATCGTTGTTGACAT
Organism: Galerucella tenella; assembly: GCA_910591685.1. NCBI lineage: Eukaryota > Metazoa > Arthropoda > Insecta > Coleoptera > Chrysomelidae > Galerucella > Galerucella tenella. The sequence continues at coordinate 13,687 of CAJUYH010009040.1, forward strand.
TAATAATAATAGGGTCGATTAAATCATCACAAATATTGTCAATTTTCCACATATTTGCCTCTACTTTGATAACATGCTCGATACAGTTTGTCCAATTTTCCTTACTAACATGACTTACAGCACTCTCAAACAATTTCACAACATCGTTTATTTTAAAAGTAGTATTTTTTTTCCAACTTCCCCCTTTACCTGAGCCCATATTAATTCTATGGGATTAAGTTCACAATGATAAGGGGGAAGTCGAAGAACTGATATACCACGAGAAGAAGCCATTTCTTCTACAATGTAGGTTTTGTATTTATTCTTGTTCATTTTACCTCTATCACTTTTTTTATTAAAGTTAGTACATCCCGTTACCTCTGACCTAAATCGTATATTCTTTAGCATAGCTGCAACTCATTCGTTCAATACAAAATGTACCTTACGGTATACCCTCTTAAAATATATTTTGGTACGTCTATGAAATATACTTAAATGAATGATTTATTACTCCTTGTCCTTTCTATATAGACTTTATTAAATTAAAAACGACAATTTTTTTTGACAACTAACCAGAGGCGGACTGAAAAATCTTCAATATTTAAATGTGAAATAATAATTTTGGTATTTATTTAATGTATCCGTCAAAATTAGTTTGAACCCAAACAAAATTAATACGGCTATGTAGCCAATGTCAATGCCTTTCAAACGAGATATCACTTGCCATAAGGTCCTATTTAAAATTATTGGCCAGAGTGGCACTGTGACGTCATCTATTACTATTAC
>CAJUYH010009041.1:669-14448 GCA_910591685.1 Galerucella tenella
CTGGATTACTTTCGACTTTGGTAGTCCCATCAGAATTTACTTCTTTCTTGTTGACAATCTCGTTGTTTCACTTGTCTAGTGCTGCAGTTGTAGCCAACATTTTCAATATAAATAAACGTTTTTATCAACAATATTGATATACTATCTTGAATCAATTCTCCATTTTGAGATTTGCATTTGCCACAAACCAAGGACATTGGACACTCACTCTAATTTCATGCTTTTTAGCCAATCTACTTGTCCAATTTCACGATTGTGATTTTCCATTCCATTGAAAAATGTGTCGTTATTGTATTAATTTCAGAGATTCCCTGAAGTTTTGGAATCCAAAAAGTTGAATTTGAAAGTAACGAGCTGAGTAGCTAGCGCTTTTTATACGTAAAATCATATCGATGGAACGTGTCAACTTTCGAAACAATTATACAAAATGGTGACAGTAGCTTTGATATAATTGTGAGATATCTATGGACATTGTTTCATTCAACTTAATGATTTTTAGAATGGACGCCGTTAGAATACATTTTTCAGAGGAAAACGCCACTTATTCTCCACTGTATCATCAACTACAGCAGCCAGTCATTTCTTTCGAACACTCTGTATGTTTAATCTTATCAGATCTTACTTAATTTGGTAGCTGCTTCTACAAAGCTCACTACACATCTTGATGATTCTAAGAGGCTGACAAATTTTGAATCGAATATGAATTCATAGAAAAATCCTGAATTGATAAGTTGTTCAATACGTGAGCCGTAAAATACCAAACTTACCACGCAATGCACTAAAACAACAAAACGAAGTCTTTCCACATCCAAAAAGGGAAGCTTAATAGTTACGAACCCTTGTTCCTTTATATATGTAACGACATTATCTTCAGCCCAGTATTATACAAACAATGCATGATTATCTGTATAAATGTGTATTATCCTTCGTTGGAAAATCTACGGTACGAAACAGTGGAAGTATATAGAGGAGAGGAGATGACCTTGACCGGACTGAACAATATCCCTGCGAAAGGTTAAAGTATTTGATCTTTGATTTATGCCCTTAACACGTTATATAGGTCAGTGGATGCATTGTTATGGATGATGAGAGATACTAATGAACTAACTAACATTTGGTGTACTTGATGAAAAATCGTCAATTTTAACATAAAATACTTTTCGTCTTGTGTAGTCACTATGATACAGCACGGTGCGAGAATGACTGTGACAATAACAGTCATTTGCTGTTGTCAAATTGATTAGTAACGAGATCCGCTGGATTTCAGGTGTAAATATAAGTGTTTATAATAATCAAAAATGGGAAATGATAGATGAAACTTTTCTTTTGTACAGCAAACAACAAATTCTTCGAAAAATATTCGGTCCTCCATTCGGAAATAGGTAATTTTTTGTAAAGATCAACGAAAAAATTTAATATGCCCCTCCGCAAATATCTGTCTATTGTCTCGCATGCTTGCTCAATTTGCAGAGACTCGACTATAATACACAATGATACATAAATAACTACTTTCTATACCCGTACTATGATTATACACTTATATACTTATAACCCCTTCAAATATAAGATCCATAGAAATACAGATTTTTAAACAGACCCATAATTTCTCCGGCGGGCGTAATTTCGGCCGGTAATCCCTTGGCCTACCTGCATAAATCAAGGGGTACCATTTATGACAGGAGTAATTTCGGCCGAGGGGTTGAGACTATTTATTAGAAAACTACATAGCGCCAGAATCTCATTGTCCACCAAATATATGGGCATATGAAAACCCATCAATTAAAAGAACCACAAATGCCTGCGAATCATTCCATTCGCACTTTAATTCTAGTTTTCATTCAAGTCACCCTTCTATATTTATTTTTATAGAAAAATTAAAAGATTGTCAGATCGATGCATATTTAAAAATAAAAAATTTAAATATTCCAGCAAAAATTAAAGACAAACAAGTAAAAAACAAACTAAAATTTATCGGAAACATGGTAAATATGCTTCGATCTGACAATATTTCTAGAATTAATTTCGTTAAATCTGTATCACATCAAAACGTTTTTAAAAAATTTATAGTTTACCTAAGTTATAGAAATAAAATGATGTAATAATTTTATTGAAATAAAGAAATATTTTAATATAAAGCATTCTGTTATTTTATTTGATTTGCGGCCGAAAATACCTATGAGATAAGGAAGCAACTTAAAACCTCCGGCCGAATTTACCTACCGGCTTTTAGTACCTGCCCTTTTTCCGGCCGAAATTACATCCGCCCAATTTCTCAATTAACAGTTGTCATAGATTCCTATCTAATTGTCATATGATACTACGAAATTGGTGAAAGATAAATGAATCCACACAGGAAATTTTCCACACCCCATCTTTTTTCAATAATTATTCTAATGGAAAATTCAGAATTCAAGACATTGGTATTCATAAATTTGATTCATAATTTAGAGGAACAAAAAGCAGCATATATATTATTTTACCTGATCAGAATTTATATGCAGGGCATTGGTTTCGAAAAACATTCGCAACCATGATACCGGTGGTGATATTACTGCATTAAAACCCATGGCTGGAAATCCATTTCAGTGGCGAAAAACTGCATTAAAAATTCGGTTCAGAATGAAATCAGCATCTCCAATACAATATTGAACTCTATTGAGACCAGCAATCATGGAATTAATAAAATAAAAGTCACTCAACAAAAAATATGGTTCCTTCTGCTTCCTTGGATTAATGTTAATATTCCTTCCACTTCCCGATTAGTGGAACCTGGTATAAATTTTTCAAACTACACAATAAATAATCCCACTGACGGATCGGATTAATAACAATTATCATGTCCCAGCTAACATGGTCTCCCTCTTCAACACCTTTTAAAGTGCCACAAAAAGAAATAAGATGGATAACTCCATTTCGAATACTAACATCTCCCATCTTCTCATCACCTTAGAATGTCTTGCTCCAGCTAGCTTACAATGTGGGTTAATTAACGGAAATTATTTTTGTTATATTTATATGATATCAATCCAAATTTTAGATTAGAAATGTGTCATAATAATCAAATATCAATATTTTTGGTTTTTGTGCTGTCCGATATAGACATCATACGATGACGTCATTTAACGTGGCTAGGTGACGTCTTTCGACTGTAACATTTTCACGTCATATTTAAGTCAATCAGTTATCGAAATAACAGTTATCGCCGAGGCCGCTTAGGGCCGAGGCAAGATAATATTGAGGTCGTTAAAAAGTTCCGCGGTCATGGCATACACACTATTTTCCGTGCAATCGTTACAATTGTGAAACTAGATAATTGTGAATGAATATATTATTGATCCAAGATCAACAGCTGTTCTATGTATTTAACAATGTCCCTGTGTGCTATGGAAATGATATGTTTCAATATATACAAAATATTTTGACAGTTCTTGACAAAACCCAAATTGTTTGATACTGGTATTTCAGTACTTTCCACTCCTCCTGAACGTTGTTAACTCGATAAAAATGAAAAAAATAATAATAATAAATAATCTTTCTCTTTGTAGTATTTCAGAAATGTCAAATTTGGAGGTGATATTAAAATTTGGAAGTGGCGTTTGGTTTCGCAGCGCTGCAATGGGTAACGGCCGGACTCTGCTGAGAGCGCGAAATACTGACTTCGCGTGCAATTGCACGAAAAAGTATTATGTACAGAAAACGTGATGTTGTTAGCTGGGATTCTATATGAAAATAAATATGTTCATAGTTCTCCTACCCGAAGTAATATCATTGATGACCATTTTGTGAAATATTTCATTAGGTTCATTACAAATATAAATACATTATTCATTGTTCTCTATTAGGTATCTATCGAGTGTCGAAAAAATAGCATAGATATGCAACTCTCAAGTATTGGTTATTGATACACTCGCATAAAACATACAAAGCGAACCGAAGATTGATGATCGTGTATAAATAACCAACATCAAATGATGGTTGCATAATAATATATCATTATAGTACGAGATCCATGAACAATATTCTCCAGACATCTGTTTATTCTCCATAAAACTGAATGCGAATGGGTGTAATGCGTTACTTCCGGGTTTTCTATAAACGAATGATCTCCATTCTCAGCAAATTGATCTGCAATTGTCAGTTTTACATTAAAAAAATTGTAACCATGAGAAAGGATTATTTTGAATGAATTGTATTCTAGAAAAAGTGCATAGTCCAAAAAGATGTTGTTAAGCTGTATGAGCGTTAAGTGAATTGATAACGCTGCTGTTCATTTTGTGTTCATTTTTGGTATTATCGGAAAAAGTAGGATGCCACACTATTTTCCATGCCCATGATGCAGTCTCCAGCTCACCAGCTTTCGAAATCTTTGCTACCGGTTGCTACAAATTTTGACGATATACGGCATCATCTTAGTCCGAGATAAACCATTATTTGTAAGAGAATTCACTCGAAACAGCCAGTCAAGGTTGCAATTCGCAAAATTACAAAAACCTGAAGCCTTAAAAAGTGAAAGTTATTGAGGTGGATAATATTCTTTATCACGAATGAAGAACGTTGTGTCACTGGTGCGTTTATCATGTTATTATTGTTATTTTGAGATCTGATGATTGGGAAAAATTGGATACATCATGATTCCACACTTCCACAAAAATATAGGAACACATAACGATAATGTGACACATACACAAATATTTAAAATCATTACCATTGGAAACTTGACAACGAATCACAAACGGGATGTAGGTGTAGGGGTAACTTTGAAATTAAATATTTTTTCCTACGGACAAACCCATAAGCATTGTCTGCGGAGACTGTAATTGATAAGTTTCTGACGCGCATAGATAACTGACAATGCTGAAAACTGCAGGGGATATTGATTCAAATTTTCACACTCCGGCTATTTTGAATCTAGTGAAGTATGTGTAATGAGATCCAAGTTACACTGAGTAGGTGATATGGTTAAAATTTTCACATATCCTTTAGCTCCTTTAAGACTTATACATTTTTCTATGAATGATTACTTGGATTGATGTCACGCAGACATTTTACGCGCATTTCAAAGTCTGTTATCAACTGATAACAATGTATTCAGCTCAGTGTGAAATATCTTCTTACATCACTTCAAATTTAAAACTGGCTCACCTCAAAGCCACCTCACATCCACGTTCAATCTCATCATTTTCACCTGACGGGCTTTTTGACTTGACATCAAAGTCGAATAAAATATTCCGAGTAGAGAAAAGGCATCGCGTTGTTGAGGTTAGGTTGGTTCAGTTATTGTGCTGCCTATGGTGTTACTAGGAACTTATACGTGAGTTCATTATATCCGCCTCCTGAAATACACTTTAAAAAGTATTTTGATACAATTACTTATTTTGTACGCTAGCTACTTATAATGGTGTTCAAAGCTTCCTCCGTGGTGTGTGAAATTATGTGGAAATTTTCCATTGAAAAAACATACTGTGGTTTTTGAATTGTAACGCTACCTTTATAAAATAACAAATACATAAATTTTCAATACCATCCTTGCTCGTATGTATGTATGTGTGTATATAGGGTGATATTCCAGGAATAGACAGTGAACTCAATACATTTTCCTTGCCTAGGTAGCCATTGAGTTTACCCAAGCATTCTTAAACCATTTTGAAACACAAAAGCTTAGTGCTTCAATGGCTGCTAGACTAACCGACATTATGGAAATCCTTCGCCTCTCATATCCCTTGTCGATATTGAACTGGTCGCAATTTTTATCACGTGAATTTTCGCTTGAGAGATATTTGGGTTTTTCACCAAGCTTTTAGAGTGTTTGGTTGCTGGCCCGTCTGTGTACCCGTGAATGGCATTATTTCCAAGTATGGCGATGGTATTGGGATCTAATTCCTTCTTGCTGCTATATTTCGTAATGAATTTCTTTGGGAAGTTATAATTTTCCTTCATAGCATCTTCCCAGGTTATTCCTAAAAACTAAGGTTTGGCTTCCTTTAATGATTTTTTCTCTACTTAGTCTGCATCTTGTTTTTTTCGCAACACTTTCCACTACAATATGTAGTGGTGTGAGATTGATAATCACTTCCATGCTTGCCGTTGGGCATGTTCTCATTGCTCTTGTAATGTATATATAGGTTAGTCTTTCAATTTCAGAGCTGTTTGCTGTTTTCCCCATAAGTGCTAACTGGTCTCACTATGGGATTGTACATACAGCTCAGAATTTTTGGGTTATACTATCAAAGTCCCCCTGCCAGACTGCTGCATGTTATCTCATCCTTTTTGTGTTTGTTCCACAGGAAGATAATTGACTTCTTGTCTCCATTCAACCTCGCTCCTATCAAGTTTAATGGTTTTAAGGTTGTTTCCTTCTCTTTTTGGAGGGTTTGGGAGAAGTTGATGTTAAGTCCCACTTTTTCACACACTATTTGTATAGTTCGAACCCTTTTGTACGATGTCACAAACCATATAGGAGTTCGTCAACCGTCAGGCTCCACATTATTAGGGATCCTACTCCTCCCTGCGGACATCCTCTGGTTAAACAAATGGATACAATGTATTTGTATGTCCTCGTATCTGCTAGTTCTGTGGAGAGCAGCTCCGACATTCATTCGGATGCTGCACTGTCCACAATATTTTATTCAATACTTTTTTGACAGCGTCATAGGGAAAATTGTCAAAAGCTCTTTTTTTATCTGAAAATGCTGATACTACAGTTGCTCCATAATTGCTAATAATAAGCTCCTAGCTTCACTAGGTGATAAAGGCTGAGAGAAAGGTATACCCATACAGGCTCAGGCAACCTGGTATAGGGATCCAAGACAGAAGTATATGTGGAAGCTAAAATTGTCTCATATAAAGGATTGCTATTCCAATAAGCATATCTGAGGACGTCACAACTTTCCAAACGGAAACATAAGAGATTCAGTCTCGAGGCTGATGACTTTATGAAAAGGGTTGAGCTGGAATATGTAATCTATGTATATTAAAAAAAACACAGAAGATCTGCAAAGGTCTTATTGGGATAGGCAGGTCAGACACCTTATATTATCTTATTTAATCTCGTTTTTTATATCCCAAGAATCTGTACTAGTTCGGGCTGTGTATTTTGTAACGCCATTCTTGCAAGTTCATTAGCTTATTTATTGCCCTCGATACCCTGGTGACGTTATTTCGTTCGACTGACGGCTTCAGTTCTCGGTTGCACTCCCATACTAGTCTAGAGGTATATTTCTGGCTCGAGATTACTTCAAGTGCCACCTGACTGTATGGCATGATGTTCTTTCTTGCGTATCGTAAGATTTGATATACCTTCTCCTGAGATACAGAGTTTCAATGTCTTCGTTCATGGCTATCACCTGGTTTGCCAGAGTATACTCCTACCCCAGTGCATTTGGCCGACTTGGACCCTCCGACATACTATCTATACCCTGTTGCATGGCATTGTGTTCTTTGTCAGTTCATTTTTTCTTTACTCCACATCACACCTCGAATGGACTATGCAAAAAATTACCAGCTTGTGGTTACAACGACTATTAATTTCAACAAAAAATGATAAATATCGAGCCTTGAAATTTCTAGTCCATATACAGGGTGTTTCAAAAAAAGGTAACACCGTCTCTAGGATAGGTAAAAAACAGAAAAATAATTGGGGTTGGCTTAGTGAAATTTTTTTCTAACGCCATCCGTTTTCAAGATAAAGGGCGTTGAAGAAAATGAAAAATTACACATTTCTTACGATTTTGCCGAAACTACTGGCACCATTGCAATGAAATTTTATACGAATGTGTTTTGGAAGCTGATATATCCCATGAATTTGTTTTTATATCTAACTCTCATAGAGGGCGCTAGTTACACGATTCATACAACGTATTATTCAACATAACTTTTTTAAGGGTAGAATTATTAGTCAAAACTCCAAGTGAACATAAACATCGTTTAATTTTACACCAAACAGGTACTCTTGGTAAAACTCGATATTATGTACCGTTTTCGGAATATTTTGATTTGAAAATTATGAAGTAATAATCGCTACTGGTATAAACTAATGATAAAGTTCGCTTTTCTCTAAGTTTGCCATGTAGAATTGACATTTATTGATTGTTATGACAATAAGTCAACAATAAATAGAGTTTTGAAACCTTGTTATTTGTAAAATTAGATATTGTTAAACAAAATGTACTCAAATGTTGAATACACAGACATGTTATTAACTTTAGGCGAGTGTTTAGGAAACTCTAGTGCAGCTTTTACGCGTTATGCAGAAAAGTTTCCTAGAAGAAACTTACCAAGTAAAAAAACATTTAGAGCAGTTGAACGACGTTGTCGAGAAACTGGGAATGTAAGACCAAAGAAAATAAATTCAGGTAGACCAAGAACAACAAGAACAATTAATAAAGAAAATATTATTTTAAATTTAGTTGATCAAAATCCAACATTAAGTGTAAGGAATATGGCAAGACAAACAAATACATCTTCTTCAACTACTTGGCGGATACTTAAAGAGCAGCAGCTACATCCTTACCATTACAGACAAGTTCAAGAACTCTTGCCGGACGATCTACCGGTTAGAGTCGATTTTTGTGAAACATTGCGAGAAAGGACAGCCCTCAATCCAAATTTTTTAAAATGTATTCTTTCTACGGACGAGGCCACCTTTACGCGACAAGGTATGTTAAACTCCCATAACGCACACTACTGGTGTGATGAGAATCCACAAGCCAAAAGGGTATCACATTACCAACACTCCATTTAAAGTTAATGTTTGGGCAGCAACTTTAGGTAACAGATTAATAGGTTATCATATTCTACCTGGAAGTTTAAGTGGTGATATGTACCTTGATTTTTTAAATAATCACTTATTTGAGATATTAGAAGATTTATCGATAAATGAGCGAACATCATTATTTTTTATGCATGATGGAGCTCCACCGCACTTTGATAGAAGGTGTCGTAATTGGTTGAGTAACAATTTTCGGAATCGATGGATTGGTAGAGGTGCAGAAGCTCCGATTCATTGGCCTCCTCGGTCATGCGATTTTAATCCTTTGGACTACACAGTCTGGTCGTCTATCAAGGAAAAAGTCTATGCTACAGAGGTAAACTCTCGTCAAGAATTAATAGACAGAATTAAACGTCACTTCAATGACATCATAGATGATCCCCAACCGTTAAGAAGATTAATGGATTCTTTAGAAAAAAGGATAGACTTGTGTATTCGTGAAAACGGAGGACATTTTGAACATTTACTCTAATTGAATTTTATGTTATGTTCTTTGTCTTTATTTTAATTTTCTTATTGTAAGTTTTTTTAATTAATAAATTTATCATTAACTTATACGAGGAGCGGTTATTACTTCATAATTTTCAAATCAAAATATTCCGAAAACGGTACATAATATCGAGTTTTACCAAGAGTACCTTTTTGGTGTAGAATTAAACGATGTTTATGTTCACTTGGAGTTTTGACTAATAATTCTACCCTAAAAAAAGTTATGTTGAATAATACGTTGTATGAATCGTGTAACTAGCGCCCTCTATGAGAGTTAGTTATAAAAACAAATTCATGGGATATATCAGCTTCCAAAACATATTCTTATAAAATTTCATTACAATGGTGCCAGTAGTTTCGGCAAAATCGTAAGAAATGTGTAATTTTTTATTTTATTCAACGCCCTTTATCTTGAAAACGGATGGCGTTAGAAAAAAATTTTACTGAGCAAACCCCCATTATTTTTCAGTTTTTTACCTATCCTAGAGACGGTGTTACCTTTTTTTGAAACACCCTGTATATTCTTTAATATAAATTCTTCTATCACTCCAATTCACTGTTATACAAAAAATTTTTGTCGTGTATGTTACACTTACCAAAAGAAGAAAACAAAAGAAGCTGCCTCAACTGCTACTGCCACGGTGAATCAGCTTTGTATTTACAGCTAGCCTAAGAAAAAATAATTTCAATTTATTAAAATCATTATATTTGGAGTGATGTTCGCGTTTCGCTTACACAGCTTTTTTTTATTTATACAGTGCGTTAATACGAATATTAACAAAAGTATTGAGCTAGCTCACCTGGATATATATTTCTCACCAATAATAAGATAACAAAAAATTATGAGCTATGAGAAACAAGCAATCATATACATTCAACTATTCCAATTCAGCAAATGCTCATATTACTGTCCATAGACTTTCTGTCAATATTCTAAACTATTCTAAATTCGTTTCGAACAATGTGTGTTAAAACTAATCTCATGTGGTGGTTCAAAATTTTATTTTTCCTGAATTATAATGAAACAACAACAAAATTACAGAGCATTATAGATATATTCATAAATTAGATAGGTACTTGAAGTTATCATTGTAAAGCCATAACTACTATTATCAAACTTTTCATCCCCACAATAGTTTCTTTTCAATTTTGAAAATATCCAAAATACTATAAGATTTGTGAATTTATGATTCCATAATAATATAACATGAATTGTTCCGGTATAAAATAATTTGAGATAGATTTTTGAATTTCAATTGATAAATATTCAATTCCCTGCTTTTTTTTCTTCTTTTTTTACAATTCTCAGCAAATTTCTTGTCGATTGAATTTTTATTCGGTATAAAATATCACAATGATATAAATATTTGTAATTTCAATTTCCACAAAGGAAACCTTTTTTCATTCCTCCGTCATTTTTGACTTTAATTGAAAGCTCAATGGATTGTGATTTTCTTGGATCATGAACTTGAATAATTACATTATTTATTCTGTATAAACATGAACATTTAAGAAGTTTCAAAGACGATGGATGAAATATTAAATGTTGAAAAATGTGAAGGATTGAGGACGGAGTTTTACCAAAAATTATTCACAAAATAATTGTGGCAGTTTTAATATGGCGGCATGAGAAAATAGCAGTTGGGCAACTTGTCGATTGGAATTTTATACACATATTATGTCCAAAATTTTGGAATATTAGAATATTCCATTTTTTTTTATTTTTATATAAGTAAAAAATTTTCTGAATAATTGAACATCAATTTTCTACAACTCCCACCAATACTAACTAAATCTCAAAGCCAGATAAACAATGCACAAAAATGATTTATTCTTTCGGAGGGGAAAATTTACAATGTACCACGTACATTTGAAATTGAATAAGTATGAAAAAAAATATTTTTTTATAAAATTAATAATAATTGGTCTGTATTTATGTATTTATTTTTTCATTTATTCATAACCAAACAAACCTGAAGGCCTAATTACATGGTCAATAATTTTCAAATTAAAATTTACATCCACACATTAATAATGGTAATAACATATCCCAAGTATAAATTGAATAAATGAATTGTATGAATTGCAAAGGGCAGTTAATTTTACCATTGAGAACTTTGTACATGAGCATAATAGCAAATGAAGTTTTCCTTTGCTCTATGCATGACTGAAGGCGATTGAATGGTCGACCATTCTTCACGAGCAGCATCTTTTAGTTCTCGCAGTGTAATAGGGGGATTGTTTCGCTTCTTAATGCGTGTTTTGAGAATGTCCCAGGCATGTTCAATGACGTTCTTGTCAGGGGAATTCTTGGGCCACCATAGGATATTCCTTCTCCTTCTAGAAAATTTCGTACTGCTGCTGTACGATGCGGAGGTGTTTTGTCATGCATAAACACAAATCTATCACCCACTGCCCCTCGGTATAGACGCACGACAGGATTTAAAACCTCCTCTATGTATACAGCACCAGTGACTCTTCTCTCCAGAACTAGTAGAGGCGTCCGTGTGCCACTCATAATACCACCCCAAACCATAATACTCCCACCCTCAAATGGGACACGTGATTGGGATGTTTCTAGTCGGGCTGGTGTTCTTGACGAATCAAAAACCAAGCCAATTTTTAATTCATCAAAGAACATCACGTTATTTCAGCTAGAATCATGATGTACTATTTCTTGAGCCCATTGCAACCTTACAATTTTGTGTTGATAGGTTAGTTTGGGAATACGTGAGGTTCTTCTACGATACAAATTCACTGCATTTAGTCTGTGTGTTATTGTTTGCCGTGAAATATTCAGTCCTTCAAGCCTTACAATTTCTCTGGAGATACCTGACGATTTTTTCGAGCTATCAATGTCATCTGCCGGTCTTATTTAGCGGTACAACAGCAGAAGCACAAAATTTTGAAGTATGTTGAGCATCGTTTTATTCTTGATATAATTATAAATACAAAAGTTTTTTCTCTAAAACTGATAATAACGATGATAGGGGGTGGGTAATTTATAACAAATAACCCTGTACTTTCCGTCTCGTAATAAGGACTTCATTATAACAATGGGGTTCCATGAAATATATCTATTATTCCAAAATGATAATAAGTATACTCATTATATCACACTTGTTTACAAAATTGCGCACACCAGAGAAGTTCACCGTTGATATAATTGTTATTATAATGAAGTCATAACTCCAGCTTTGAGTCTAAGACAGACTATGGGTATTTCAATGGTGTTTCATCGAATACGAATTAAATTGATCAGCAAACATCATAAAATCGTTAAATTGTTCGCAGCAACACTATTTTTATCATTAGATAGATAGTTTATTCAACAATCATGCTATTACATTCAAAATTACATGTCAAATAACTGGATAGGAATTATTCATTTTCACATAATGAAAGTTTCCTTTATAAAACTGTCAGGGGTGGAACACGATTTTGAATGAATTGGAAAATTATTATACACGGTGGTCCGTAAGTAATGGTTCATTCATTTAGTTTTCCAGTCATTCAGTTATATCACAATCAGACGCAACTTCCTTCAATAAAATATTGACGATTATTTTTTTCACTCGTCAAAATCTGACATTTTGGTGCTTTCAACCAAAAACAATACAATATTCTAGCCAATCATTCGGTATTATACTGATAAAACTGCTTCCTCATCGTTAATATCTTGTTTATATTGGATTGTCAAAATTTTACTTCGAATTTGTAATTATTGACAACTAATAGTGCTTCGAAGTTTATTGAAAAATGGACACAAACCATCACCCAAGAGAATATTGAACATTTAATGCATTTTGAAAATAAAGCAAATTCCTTTTGTTGTTGAAAAAAATAATCTTCCCAAATACAACTCGGTCTTCAAATTTTATCACATAATTTTTTATTTTCATTACTCAAACTCATTTATTTGAGGCAAAAACATTCAAACAAACCGAATTAAGATAGGATCAATGGGTTTGTTTTCATATTTTTGCCAAATGAGTTTTCGTGGAAAAGAAAAAAATATTGATGAAATTTGAAGCGCCCGTGGTATTACCTTAAAAAAAAGGATACAGGGTGGCAAAGTTGGAATGTCATAAATGTTTTTTCTCAGTTAATTGAAACATTTTTTCTATGAAAACGTAAAAATTTGGATATAGGGGTTATAGGGCCTGAAAAATCATCATATTCCTCTCGTTTCGATGTATTTTCTAGAGGGCGCCACAAAAGCCATGTTATCGGTGTAACTGTGCGATCAACTTATTTATTGTTACGGTATCCTTCTATTTATTGGAAAATATCAAAACTGCATGACTTTTGCGAAAAAAAGGTATACCTATCGTTAGTCTCAAAATTCACTGGTTTTCGAGATATTCCCATTTTCAAACCCCCATTCATAATTCTCATTTCATTTATTAGCACCTTTGTAAAATAAAGAATCTTGCAAATTTAAAAACTAACAATGGGTTTGTACCTCGTGAACGAATAAGAAGTTATCAAAAAAAGTCCAAAACTGTTTTTAGGGTGGGGAG
>CAJUYH010009042.1:0-14448 GCA_910591685.1 Galerucella tenella
GACATAGATAACATAATACAGGATTAAAGGGGATATATTTTATACTTCAAAAAAATAAGTAGATGTTTTCAATAATTTTTAGGGAATTTAGAAGGGTTTTTTACAGGTTCTAGAGTACGGGTCATTTTTTGGACTCAATATATACGGGATGCTTCAGATAAACCGTCGATTAGAAAAATCTGAAGAACTTAATAACGAAGATTGGTAGGTGGGGCTTCTAGGGGTGAATTATTTAATAAAAATATTGTCATATTTTTCTACTTCCAGTTATACCACAGAGTATAAAGAGAACAGATACGAAAGCTTGACAGAGAACAGTAAAAAGAGAGAGAGATGGGAGGACATATCCATTTAAATTTCCATCGTCGTATATCGACTAAGTTCGGGCTGCTACGCAAAATTTCTTCACAGGGTTGTCATTTTGCATGATATTTCCTTCAATTTACGATCATAGGTCAAATATTTTATAAGCATTATTTTTAAGTGTGATAGTTATACAGATACAAATATTCGATAATTAGGTACTTCTGTATCTGTAGAGTGGGGAGGGTGAGTGTGTGGGCTCACAGCACTTAGGCCACATGTGACCCATTGTACATCCTCCCTAGGAGTTGTCCTCCTAGGTCATTGTCCATCCTGTCCTTCTCAGGAAGGTGTACAGGTCACTAGGAGACATCTCCTTTATATCGGCAGGTGTAGGCCAAGACTCACCGAACACACACTCTCTTATTGACGATAACTCCGGACACTCGCATAAGACATGCCTGACAGTTTCATCTTCCTGTTCACACATCCTG
The DNA here is from genome assembly GCA_910591685.1 of Galerucella tenella. Taxonomy (NCBI): domain Eukaryota; kingdom Metazoa; phylum Arthropoda; class Insecta; order Coleoptera; family Chrysomelidae; genus Galerucella; species Galerucella tenella. The sequence goes on from CAJUYH010009042.1 coordinate 798, forward strand.
CATAGAGGTGTGTCCACTAGCCCCTTAGTATGGAGGTGTTTACTTAGTTGACAGTGACCAGTCAGAAATCCTACTGTTAAACGTAGGTTTTTCCTGGTCCTGGTAACGTTTGGCTAGTTCCGCAATTGTCGAAGTCGTTAGGCCGTAGGTGTCACTGGGTCCTAGAATTTTCAGTCCAGCGGCTTCCCTGCCTGAAGAATCGGCAATGCGATTTCCTTTACTCCTGTCGTGCCCTTTAACCCACCTCAGGATAATGTTGTTATCTGCCGAGACGTCAGCTAAATCTTGGTGGCACTCTAGTACTAGCCTCGATATAACACGTTGTCTGTTCAAGGCTAATAGGGCTTGTCTACTATCAGTGCAGATTTTTATGGTTTTACCAGAAATTCCTCTTCTGGTTAGTTCTTTTGTGGCAATTGAGATACCAGCCAGTTCTGTTTGAACCACGCTGGTATTGTTTCCCATTCCCCACTTAATCTTGAAGCTCAGTGATCTCGAGTAAACTCCACAGCCTGAGCCTTCTTTCATTTTTGAACCATCTGTATATATGCGTAATTAGGTACTTGTTTTAAATAAATTTTATTAACATTAAAAGAAATATAGAATTAAAAAGATTATAATGTATAAAAATCATACCATAAATACATACTTTTTTTTATTGGTGAACCATTTTACCTATTTAAAGCACGCCTCAGCGTGTTTAAATCGAACTTTTTAGCATGCGCGTGTTTTAAAGTTACCGTGGCAACATCAACAACTCGAGAAACGAAGTCTAAATCTATGATCTAAATCATGTCTAAATGTCAATTTTTTTATTATTGATCTGACAGGAGTAGTTTGTAACGTCAAAACTTTTATTCGAACGATATTTAACAATGTCAAATTTATAAATTAAAATGGAAAGTGCCGTTGGTATTGTTTGAAATATTAATATTTCCATTTTTCAAATCCTAGGAAATGGTATTCAAATTAATACTATTGACATTCACAGAACTCAATAAGGTTGAACTTCCATCAAAATACAAATTAGTTTATGTTTTTTCATTTCCATGACAACGCAAGGTGTACATCATATACGTCAAGAATTCAACCATTTGACATTTAGTTGACGTTTCCGTCTATGATTTCCATTTCTTGTTGTTGTAGGTTATAGACCGGTATTTATAATTTCAAAGTGCACCAATAAAAAAAAATATCGTAAAGTATTCGTGGATAACTGGTCTTTAAAACACTTGCTCTATTTCGAGCACTCCGGCTTCGCCGTCGTGCTCCAAAAATCGCGCGTGTTTTAAAGACCTTAATATCCACTTATACTTTAATATACTATTTTTTCACAAACCATATCCTTGGCAACCATGCACAAGAACGGTGACGGCTTGGCTCAAAACGTCAAAACATGGTCAAAATCACTCTGTGCTCAAAATTCATAACGCCATTTTTGTTTGCTTCATTGTTTGAAGGTGTTCAATCGGCGATATTAATTGTGTTATTTGACTAATCGATTGTGCGTTGTTATAATATTAAATATAAAAATATAGTGGTATAGATTATTCTTATAAAATGAATAAACATCACGGCGGAGTGTATTGTTCATACAGAGACTGTCCAAATAAATATCTTCTGTATGTTCCTTGTGGTATATTATTCATTCTTTTTTTTCAATTTCTTGAAACGCGTTTTATTAACAACATTTCCAATATAAGCGAAAAAAACGCGCTATCCCAATAAAAACCGTTCCTGGAACGTGCACTTCACTGGATTCCATTTCTAGTAGACTATCATATCGTTGGAATGTCATAAAATGGAATATTTCATTTCACATTTTGCCAGAGATATGATCTACTATGAATGGACCTTAATAAAAATTTGATAACAAAATTTTGCAGTCTTAAACTTCAAAATATTTTTTGATTGTCTAGTTGTCAAATTTTTTCTGTTGTGTCAGTTAGGGATAAAAATTAATTCCTACTTATTTTTTCTTGACAACGGTAGCTGGAACGCTACCGAAACGTTGAAATAAAGAATTTAAAAATATTGTGGTTTAATTTCCCAAGAAATTAAAAAAAGAATGTCCAAATAAATTTTACTCGGAAAGAAAAATAAAGTTCTTTCGATTTCCAAAGGATGAGAGTATGTAATTCAATATCCCGTACTATGATATGAGAAATTTTAAAGTTTTTGATATTTACTTTGGTGCTAAAAATTATTATCAAAATCCCTATCCCTTGCATAGGTGTATATTGTATTCCCTGTGATAATATATAAATTAAGAATTATTTGTACTTTAAAATTTGGTTGATCTTTGTAATTATTTGTGTTATCTAAAAATGTGTTTATTAATTAATAGAGTAATGACTATTTATAACAAATCATAAGAATGTAACATAAATATATATTCGATTATGATTATTGTTTTAATTCATGGCGCAGTTTTAAAGATGAACATGAACATTCTCCAGTTTGTAATCCATTTTGGTAGTCCAGGTGGAATACAAAGCGAAATCGTTAAGGTGCGTACAGACATGCTCCGAATACCGTCTCGAACCTCGCCGCGTGCTGCGACGCGATCAACAGAAGTTCGCGACGTAGTTGACGGGGGCCTTGCAATAAGCAACGAACATAACACCGCTCCGTACCTGGTATCAAACATTTAGTCGTTCCAACAGTAATTGCGTGGAATCTGTATCTGATGTATGTTGCTGCAGCAGCCTATATTGTTATGCATTATTCAATTATTGAGAGAAAAAATACTCGTGAAAGAAGATGGTGGCAAACACAAATGTATAAAAGCAGGGAGATATATGGTGGCAATCACTTACTCTTGGATTAGAAATTTCAGTCCATCAGTGGATTATACAAAAATTTCACAAGGATATCGCCATCCGATTTCGAATTTTTGATCACCTTAGTGGGTCCTAAAATTTGTCGAAAAGATACAAGATGGAGAAAAGCTATCTCTATTCAAGAACGGTTGGCAGTCACGATGCGTTTTTTGGCTACTGGAGATTCATTCACTAGTTTACAATACCTTTTCAAAATATCGAAACAATCAATAAGTGCAATAATTCCGGAAGTATGTGAAGCTATAGTCGAAGGATTAAAAAAACACATTCAGGTAAATATATGTCTTATTTATTTATATTTAATTCAAGTCCAATGTGGGCATACTTAAAGATAACATGGTATGGGAACTGATATTATTATTATTAAAACCGGCTTGAGACTCTATATACTATGTTGGTGTGGAATATGGGGACGTTTGGAAAGATTGCGGTGAAAATTGGGATTCAGATGAGTGAGGTCTTGGATTGGAATATGTAGATATAGAGGAATTGCTAGAATATACCGAGGGAGTAGGGTTTTCTGAATGTTGATGAAAGATTCCTCTGTCTGCTTGAAATAAAACAGCCATTATTTTTTCTTGGACAATTGACGCTGTAGCATTTGAATATTTCTTTAGTTTCGAAGCCACTAGGTTTCCAAAGATCGTATATTCACCTGAATGTGAATCTTCTTGGCATTTTGCAACCTTAGTTAGTACTGCAAATGCGGCATCTAACTTTTCATCATCAGCACGCTTTTCTTTCGGATTCGGGAAGGACGGGCTGGAGTAGCGTATCTTTTGGGAACAGTTTCCTCTACTACAGTCTTTTGAGTTTCTACAGTGTCCTGAGTTTCGACCGTGTCCTGAGATTCTGCAGTCTCCTGAGATTCTATTGTCTCTTCAGGAATATCAGGAACATCTTCTCCAAAATTCTCATTTTCTTCACCTATTGTCACCATCTAAAAAAATTGTATGAGTTACTACACGAATTCTCTTTTGCAGATACCGATAACATCCGAGAAATGGTTGGACGTGGCTAAACAATGTAATGATAGCTGGAATTTTCCCCATTGTCTAGGGGCCCTGGATGGCAAACATGTGGTATTACAAGCACCTATGAATACGGGTAGCGAATACTTTAATTATAAATCAACATTTAGTATAGTCTTGTTTGCATTGGTTGATCCTAATTATAATTTTCTGTATGTTGACGCTGGTGGTCAAGGGCGAATTTCTGATGGTGGAATATTCAAGAATTGTTCTTTATACAACAACTTACAGAATAATTATTTGAGTTTGCCTCAAGCAAAACCTTTGGATGGAAGACAACGCGAAATTCCATATTTTTTCGTTGGCGACGAGGCGTTTGCTCTAAGTGACAGAGTAATGAAACCGTTCTCTGGCGTTCATAAAAAAGGGTCTATTGAGAGAATCTTTAATTATAGGTTGTCGCGTGCACGTAGAGTTGTGGAGAATGTATTTGGCATTATTTCAGCAATATTCAGAGTACTTCGAAAGCCTATGTCATTGAGTCCCGAAAAAGCTGCACTCATAGTAATGACAATAGCTCATTTACATAATTTCATACGTAAAAGCTCAACCTCCTGTCAGTTGTATACGCCGAAAGGAATATTTGATACCGAAAAAGAAGGAAAAGTTGAGGAAGGATCATATAGAATGATAACTAATGATCCTATGTCATCCCTTCTGCCTTTAAGAAACATCCCAAGGAAATCACCTACCGATGCTAAAGCGATTCGAGATGAATTAGCGAATTTCTTCCAGGAAGAAGGTCGAATTTCATGGCAAGACAATTACGTGTGAACAATTTTAATTACTTACTTAAAAAAAAGAAACATAAAGAATACTTACAGTGGTCTGAGTATGTCGAACTTTATCCCTATCCAAAAGAAAAAGCATGCTCTTGTAGGCAAACCAGCTACTCTCGTACAGTTCTGATCGACCTGGAATATGAATTTTCCTTGAAATTTTATTTCTAATTACACTACCGTATTTTGTAATAGCATTATATATTTAAATATGAAATAAATTCTAATAAAAAAAATACGTCTTTGAAAATTCATAAACCACTCACCTGTTCCTGTGACTTTACTTTTTTTATTTTTCCTTTTTCTCTCCGTAATCCAGATAGAAGATTGGTCATTTTTTTTACACTCATCCGCTGTTGTTTCCATTTTTGCAGCAATCTCTTCCCATGCATCATTTTTTTTTGTTTTGTTGTAATATCTGGGATTCTTTGTATCCCATAATATCTCTTTTCCCCGATAATTTTCAATTAGCAATAAACTTTTCTCCTCCGTCCATTCCATCTTGATGCACTCAATTGCAAAACACATTCAAAATAACAGACTACTCAGACTGGAATATAGAAAAGATTCGCAAGCTAGTCCAGACATGAATTCACGGTGTACAGCGTCTCGCATGGATCCGTCCACACTTGAGAACGCGACGAGGTCCGAGACGGTATTCGGAGCATGTCTGTACGCACCTTTAGACGTGGCGATCGCTAGAACTTCCGCATTCGGTGATAAAGCTACAAGAGCGTTGCTGCCAGATTTTTCGTATTCCCCAGATTTCAATAATCTCGCATTTTCTCCCAATTTGTAACTCACTACAACAAAAAATATTAAAACACGATTAAATTTAAAAAGCGTTTAACAAATGTTACCTTTGGTATCGTAAAGGTGCCAAGTTCCATCTTTAGAAACAGTCGCCATGTGTGACGAGTCTACGTCGAAAGCTATGTCGTATACGCCGGAAGTATGTCCGGTTAAAGTGAGTTCTTTGATGGGTTTAACGTCTTGGAAATCTCCTGATTTGTTGAAAGTTACTTTCCATATTTTTGCGTCTGGACTGAAACCTGGAAAAACAATTGAAGTGGTCAAGCTAGCGGCTTGATCGCGACGATATAAACGCAGCGATCCGGTTTCTTTCTTGTAAATGCTTGTACCACAAGAAATATACAGGGGAGTCGATGAAAAGTTATCTAATAATTTCCACAAGAATTATAGGTAGAGTCTTCGCTAATTTGCTGCGAAATTGGGGTCTTTTCTGTGTCCTAAAATGCAGCGTTTAGGTCGCCTAGAACTAGGTCTAGTGTATAGTGGCAAATATTACAGAATAAAAATATGAGATGTTTCACTCGTTCGAATTTATCGCGTAAAGCACCGATGCCGCTGGTGACTGTCTGGTGACTTGGATGGTACAGTACGTCGCTACTTCTTTACTTGCATTTAATTTGGCATATTATACGGGACGTCGCCCGTCGAGCGCTGTTATTTTAGAACGGTGTTTATTGGTTGATCGTGTTTTATATTTATGTTGTATGCATTTTTTAAATTTATCAATAAATTGTTGAAATGAGCAAAAAGTCATATTAATATTTTTCTCTTTAATAGCAAAGCTTAAACACTAAATTTTTTGTAATATTTGCTAATACAAAATTTCGGATTTATTTTTATAATAAGGATATTATATAAACAAGTACATTAAGCAAGAAAACACAAAGATTCAATTCTATAGCTAACCAAAGGGGAATTGGTCAGTTCCTTTTGAACGAATTTACTAAATTTTCTTTTCATCATCCATGTAATCAATTTCCTTTCAAATATTATGCAAGTCTCTATACCAGAGTCCGTATATATTATACTCTCAAATGTATATTGAAAGATTTGAAAGACAATAGATTAAAAATTCAACACATAAACCAAACTCCAAACTTTTACAACATTTATAAAAAATTTTAATAAAGGTATATCCTGCAGCTGCTTCTCTTTTTACTGTTTTAACCCTGTCAATCCAAAAACACGTTATTTAAAGATCAAAATTCAAGATTCACTGGCCCTATTATTCTGGTGGTTAATGAGTATATTTAATTGAATTTGTGATAAATATCTGCTAGATTATCAATAAGTATCACAAAATTACTAAGATGCTGGATAAAAACTGTGAATTGATTCATTTTAAAAATTCAAGTTTATTTTTTACTTACCTTTGCAAATTCATATCCCGAACATCTTTCGAAATAATAAACATTTAAAAATAAACCTTTGTGAAGAAGAATCCTAGTAATTTAAATATATATTTCTCTAATTACCCCTGTATAGCTTAAAATAAAATAAGCTTTTCGAACTTCTCTGGTATCTACCGGTTTCGTTATTGACAACAAAAGCGAGTTGTAAACATAATTTATGAGAGCGGCGTCCGTTTGGGACAGCAGCTTGAATCAAACCGCCCAGGAGTGAAACATCTTATATTTTTATTCTGTAATCTTTGATAGTGGTGTATACCTACGTTACCGTAGAACAGTGTATTGTTTCGGAAGGTACCTTCTATAATATATTGGTACTTTTTAGACCCAGTAGCCATGTTTAACAAAAATACTTTCCAATATTTATTCAAACAATTATTTCTCTATTTGTTAGAGAAATATACCTTGACTTACATCGTCGTTAATTGTTGATAGCTTCGCTTTTAAAATAATTGTTATTTCAATCAATTATTATCAATTTGGACGTATACAGAAGTGATAGTAAAGTAGTGAGTTGTCAAAAAGAAAGTATTCTTTTTTCTTATTCTTTCGGGAATCAAACCACAATAATGTTTTTTTTGGAACGCTACCGAAACGTCGAAATAAAAAATAAAAAACATTATTGTGGTTTGATTCCCAAAAGAATAAGAAAAAAGAATAAGTAATGCCACAAGGAACTTACAGAAGATAAAAAGAAAGTAATTCTCTCTAATTTCTCTCTAATTCTCTCTAAACCGGGTCCCCCGAACAAGATGAAGACGTTCAGATGATGGGAGCGGTGAGGGCTCAGGCTATGCCGGGAACAACTGCCCCATCACCTGAAAGACCGAAAAGGCACCGCAAGTCTATTTGCGGTGCCGAGAAAAGAAGAAGAAGGGCTGCAAGGGCGACAGAAGGGATACCGAAAGGTGGCCCAACTGGCCCTTGTAAAGAGGTGACATCAGCACCACCAAGCCGGGACACGCATGACAATGCTGGTCCCAGCGGGGTTAAGCTTGACGTCACCAAAGGGGGAGCCAAGAGGCCTCCGGTGCATAACACGCCACCAGAGGCCAGGCAGGCTTCCAAGAAGGTATGCACGGTCCCCGGTGAGCGGAAGTCGTACGGGGAAGCTGCAAGCAGCGACCTCAAGGTGGCCATCATCCGCGATGGCTACACGGACAATCTGCTCACCAGGGAGCAGTATGCGCATATCCTCGCGCAATTGCATGAGGATATGTACAAGACTGGCGCCTCATTTGTGCCAAGTTTTGAGGGACACTCGTTTGCTCGGGGAGCCGTTATGGTGACCTGTGCGGATGGGGGCTCTCTGGCTTGGCTCAAAGTGGCTGCTAGTAAGATCAAGAAGGAGGGACTGGCGCTCAAAATCATTGAGCAGTCGGCCCTTGAACAACTCAAGAAGGCAATGGTATGGGTGCCAGCGCCGATCGAGTCTCCTCCCCAAGAGGTCCTCAGAAGGATCCGGATTGGTAATCCGACCCTGAGGACTGAAGGGTGGGTGATTCGGGCCTCCCGATGAGATGCTGCCTCTTTGAGGCAGAACATTGTATTGGGGCTCGATCCTCGATCGGTGGGGGCACTCAACCTTACGAAGGGGGAAATCCGGTATGGGCTCGGGAAGGTTAAAATTATCTTCTCGGGAACTACGGAGACTACCGGAGTAATTTAACAATGGGTAAGGAGGTACCTCTATAGATTTTCGATGTCTGTTGAAGGGGCCTTGAAATTTACACAGATTAACTTGCAGCATTACCGTGCCGCTGCAGGAGTATTCGCGCAGAGGATGGCAAAGCTGCAGACAGGCATATGCCTCATACAAGAACCATGGGTGTATAAAGGTCATGTCCGAGACTTAGGCACACCCGGGCGTAGCTTATTCTATGCAGTGGGTGAACCTAATCCCAGAGTTTGCATTTTTACGCACTCCAGTGTAAGTGCAATACTAATAAAGGAACTTTGTTTCAGGGACATAGTAGCGGTGAGAGTGGACGTCCTGGGCAGGAATGGTACTAGGCATAGCTTAGTGGTATGCTCTGCTTACCTGCCTTATGACTCACCAGAACTACCACCTACTGAGGAGTTTCGCAAGGCGGTGGAATACTGCATGGTCAGGAACCTGCCACTTCTTATTGGCTGTGATGCCAATGCGCACCACACTATGTGGGGCAGCACAGGCGCCAATAGCAGGGGAGTGGCTTTGCATGACTATCTAGGTACCACTGACCTGCAACTACTCAACCGAGGGACGAAACCAACATTCCGAAATAGGATTAGGGCTGAAGTCCTGGATGTGACGCTTGCGTCAAGTACCGTTGTAAGTATGGTAAAGGACTGGCATGTTAATGATGATCCGTCATTGTCGGATCACAGTTACATTTGTTTCAGTTACAGGGTTGCTGTTGAGGAACAATCAATCAAGTATAGGGACCCCAAGACTACCAACTGGGAACGGTATAAACTGGATCTCGCAAGGAGGCTTGGCGGTTTCCCTAGGAACTTTAGCAACAATGATGAGATCGATTGGGCCATAGCGGAGCTGGGCTCGATTATTGTCTCGTCTTATGAAGAAAACTGCGCCGAAAAAACGAGGAAGGAGGGTAAGTGCCACAAATGGTGGAACAAGTCTTTGGATTCACTACTGCAACATACCCGGCGCCTATTTAATAGGGCTAGGAAGACAAAGTCGGATCTGGATTGGGAGCAATACCGCCAGAAACGAAATGAGTACAAGAGTGCGGTCAGGTTGGCTCGAAGAGATGCCTGGCGGGCCTTCTGTGAGGATATCGTCTCGGTACCTCAAATGTCAAGGCTGCGCCGGATCTTAACGAAATCACCGGACAGCGCTCTAGGCTGCATGGAAGCCGCACCGGGTGTTTTCACCGAAACCCCGGTGGATACCTTGCATCATCTACTGGAGACACACTTCCCCGGTTGTGAGGGAATCGAGCGGGAGTGTCCTGACATGGGATATGTAGGTATACAGCGACCATGTAAAGAGGACTATCTTCTAGCAAAAGAAATAGTCACACACGAGCGGAGTACTTGGGCGATACGGTCATTCAGACCATACAAGTCTCTGGGGAAAGACCAAATCTTCCCGGCTTTGCTTCAACAAGGCTGGGAGGCCGTTGGCACAATTCTGGTGCATATCTTTCGGGCCTGTTTGGCACGCAGGTATGTCCCTGAACAGTGGAGGCAGGTGAAAGTCGTCTTCATACCCAAGCCGGGTCGTACCACATATACGGTGGCTAAATCCTTTAGACCCATTAGCCTAACATCCTTTGTGCTGGGTGTGGCAAGTCAACTGAAAGTGCCTTACACCAACTGGTAACTCAGGTGGAGAAGGCGCTGGAAAATGGCATGATCGCCCTGGGAGCTTTCTTGGATATACAAGGGGCGTTTGACAGCACCCCTGTAGGATCCATGTGTAGGGCTGCGGCAAATCATGGAATAGAGCCAATGATCACTCACTGGCTTGGGGCCATGTTGTGCAACCGTACAGTAGAGGCCACATGTGGCAAAAGTAATCGTCGCTAGGGGATGTCCGCAAGGGGGTGTTCTTTCGCCCACATTGTGGAACCTAGTCATTGACGAGCTAATAACCCTTTTAAACGGTGAGGGCTTTCTAACGATTGGGTATGTCGATGATATCGTTGTCCTTGTTGTTGGAAGGCACATTACCGTTCTCAGGGACCTCATGCAAAGGGCTCTGAATAGGGTACATGGGTGGTGTAACGAACACGTTCTCAGGGACCTCATGCAAAGGGCTCTGAATAGGGTACATGGGTGGTGTAACGAACACGGACTTGCAGTTAATCCTGCCAAGGCTGAGATAGTTGCTTTCACCAAAAAGAGAGGTATAAGACCTGAGGGTCTAAATCTTGATGGAGTACCACTGCCGGTGGTTGAACAGGTGAAGTATCTAGGAGTGATCCTTGATGAATCACTGACATGGAAGGCTCATCTTGATAGTCGCCTAAGCAAGGTGACAAACACGTATTGGGCCTGTAGGAGAGCCATTGGTCCGAGGTGGGGACTGACCCCCAAAACGATCATATGTTTCTATAGAGCGATTATGCTGCCTATGCTCACATATGCGGCTCTGGTCTGGTGGCCGAGGGTAACCTTGGTCACGGCTAGATCGCAACTGGCACGCCTCCAAAGGGTGGTCAGTTTGGGGGCAACTGGCTGCATGAGAACTACACCAACTGTTGCGATGGAGGTGATCCTTGGTCTTCGGCCTCTTCACCATGTGATCGAGGCTGAGGCGGGGAGGGCTTTCCTGCGCTTTAAATGGCTGAGATACGTGCGAAGAGGGGAAGAGTGCAGGCACGTCAAGAAGCTCCGGCTCCCGGAAGATATTCCAGTTCTGGCTCGAGCGGCTGATGAATGCCTGCGTAAGTACTACTTCGCTACCCCATATAGGGCCATGATACGGGATAGAGAGTCCTGGGAAAAAGAGAGGAATACACAGCCTAATGGGACCGTCTGGTACACAGATGGCTCATGCTCCGGTGATAGAGCAGGGGCTGGAATTTACTCCAGGAACCCAAGAACACAGGTTTGTGTACCATTGGGTGAGGGTGTATCTGCATATCAGGCCGAGATATATGCTATCTTGGATTGTGCGCAGATAAACCTAGACAGAGGTTATGTGAATCGACGCATAACCATATACTCCGACAGTCAGGCAGCAATTAAAGCCCTGAGTGGGTATACCCGCAACTCAGGACTTGCTAACGAATGTCGAGAACTACTTGCTAATCTTGCAAGGCGGAACGTGGTGCGGCTAGAATGGATTCCAGCCCACTCTGGTTTTGAAGGCAACGAGATGGCGGATGCACTGGCTGCGGAAGGGGCGGCAGCTCCTTTCTGCGGCCCGGGCCCGACCCTGGGCCTAACAATACAAAGAATACGCAAGGAGTGGCTGAGGAATCAGCACCTCGCTCATTGGAATGCTCTGCAGGGTCCTAGACAATCCAAACTTCTACTGAAGGGATGGACTGATGGACACGCCAGGGCAGCCACTGAACTACCAAGGAGTAGGCTAAGGACGATAGTAGGACTCCTAACAGGGCACTGCTGTATGAGGAAGCACCTCTACAATCTAGGAGTAGAGGAAAGTTCCCTATGTAGGGGTTGCGGCATGACTGATGAAACGTCAGTTCATGTTCTCTTAGAGTGTCCACACTGGGCTGTATTACGCAGGCAAATCTTCGGAGTCACTGTCATGGCTCCTGGAGACACAAGCAGGCATCCACTGAAAAAGGTTGTGGCCTTTATTGAAGGGCTCGGCTTCATGGATGACTAGGTAGCAGGATTGGCACAATTGGCCCGCCAGTGGCCTCAGTGTCGGAACCTTGGCTTGAGAGGACAAGGCTCGCCTGCACATTTAGTAGTAGTAGTAGTAAGCACTTTTTACACGTAACGGTTTTGCCGCACGGTTTGCGAAAATTGCTGGTTTGTACGATAAAAGGAATGATAATAAGCTAAAATTTAAAGATACGCATCCAGAATCAGTCAGAAATGCAGTTACGTGTAAAGGAGTCGTCCTTAGAAATACAAATCAGTCAGTGGCAAATTGGTCGTTGTTTTTATAATCGTCAATCGATACAAATTAAACACCTTCATTTCAAGTAAAAAATAAAAGTTTATACATATAGTGGTAACTTTATAAAAAATAAAACATACTTCCATTAACAAACAGTGTTCGTTGCATTGTGCATCATTTTTATAAATTATAGTAATAATATTCAAAAAAATAATCTCCTTTTCTAATCCCTAAGTGTTAAATGACAATTTGCTGCTGGCTAACATATTTATATTGAGATGAAATTTTAATCAATAAAATTATCACCGCATTTATTGTAAAAATCAAAATTTTATGAATGACATTTAAAAAAAATCAATTGGCATGTTTGTCAAAATTGAAGGTTGGGTCGAGAGGAATGTAAGAAGTGACAGTGATTGAATAAGTTTGACAAGTGTTTCATCTTCGGATAACGAACCCTAAAATTAATAAACATATTGTAATTATAAGATATTTATTAAATATAAATTATCGCCACAATTGGCGCCCAACGTGGAACACTTGACTCAGTGAAAGAAACGGGTTATAATTGAAAGAATAACATCTGAGGAAAATTTTACTATGAATGAAGAAAAAATTGACATTAATAATTTGACTGTGGAAGAACTCAAAGAACTTTTAAAATTAAGAAACTTGGACACAAAAGAAAGTAAACAAACATTAGAAGAAAGATTAACTACAGCCATGGAAGAGGAAAAAACAACAAGACAAGAAAGAGGAGATAGTATCATAAAAGAAGTACGCTATTACACCGAGAAAAAGACGAAAGGAACTGAAGAATTAATGGAAATGATGAGAACAATTATGTCTGACGTGAAGAGCACAAGAGAAGATATGAAGAGCACAAGAGAAGATATGAAGAGCACGAGAGAAGATATAAAGAGCACGAAGGAAGAGATAAGAAGTGCAAAGGTAGAAATCAATGAAAAATTTGATTCGAAGAGCACTTAACAGAAATGAGAAAACAATTTGAAAAGTATAAGAAAGAACAAGAAGAAAAAATGAATAAATTGCAATCAAGCTTAATTCAGGAAAGTACAGATAGAAAACAGGAAATAAAAGATATGGTGAACAAGATGCGTGGAGAAGGAAAAGAATATATAGAAAAGGTAGATAGAAACATTATGAAAAATAATAAGAGGATACAAGATGTAGAACAAGGTATACAATTGAATATATCGATAGC
>CAJUYH010009043.1:0-14444 GCA_910591685.1 Galerucella tenella
CCAGAACGAACCTTAGATTTTCTTATGGAGAATACCATGTTAAAATCGTCAAAATGAGGCAGAACTCTTGTTGCATAGTTACTTTTCTACCTCGTATATAACTTTATTGATTTCCACATATTTTGGTAAAGTCTGACATCTGAATGATACTATTATTGTGGTGGTAGATTCTAACTCAATTATATTTTCTTTTTCAATTTTTCTGTTGATACGTTTCACAAAATCTACCTCAAATTTGTTATGGAAGTAGTATGCTAGCACTCACACATGTCGTATTTAGATAATTCTGTTCATTAGACGGGAATACACTTTTTTAATAAAATCTTGATTCAGTGTGCACTTATTCTCACTTTTCACTTTGCGTGAAATGAACACTTATTCCTAAAGGAAACCAACTGAAGAGAGTTTTTATCAATGAAAAAAGTGGCCTTATCGCTAATTACAACCCTACTCGAAAAATTTGAATCGATTTGATTGAAATGTTTTTTCATTATTCTGTCTGCAAACTCTTCATTGTTATAAAAATCATCATATGAAAACTTTTGAACTGATCCTGTTTTGTATGGATGGAATCTATGTTAATGTAAGATTTCCATTACGGATGTTTGCGAAATATCAAGTATCCTGGATATTTGTCTAGTTCTCAAGCGTGGATCCTCTTTCAACAGGCAACAAACATCTCAAGATTTGTTTTCAGTTAATGCAGCTTTTCTGCTCCCTGATTTGGATATTATTTTTACACCGACAGAAATAATGTTATGTAGCTATTACTCAGAAATGATGGAATTTAGATATAGGGAACATCAGTATGTTTTGAGGATTTCAAAGGTAAAAAATCGGGTAATCCATCCGAAATAACAAAATTAGCTATTATTCCAAAAAATGGAAAATTTGGCAAAAATGTGACTACCACCACAATATCGGCCATATCACAGCAAAATCTATATGTTGCGGCCCAAAATATATGAAAATCCGTTTCCGAGATAATTGGGCCGTTTCGTATTCAAAACCAACTCTGTATGTATGTAAATATTTCCGCGAATACAATCATAAAATTTTTGTTGTACAACCGTTCGCTTTAAGTCATTCTTGAGATAAAATTATAACAAAAATTCTTGTTTGCGTTGCACAGATTAAGTATTCCTTGAACCACTTAAGGAGGACCTAATATTAAGCTTCCGTTTGAGTCAACACAAAATGAACTCAGTTTGAAATCGCGGTTGAATTCTGATTCAACCTTAGAAAAATTTGTTCATAAATGACATTCGAAATTGATCTTGATATCATCGAAATAATAGATTCGTTTATTTTGACGAGATAACATAGTTTGCATCTTATCCAAGATTTCAAGTGACAAAGCAATGCTGTTTGAAAAGGTGTTACGTGTTTATTTTGCAACTTACCTCAACAAGTATTACACAGGATTAGGGTTCATTAAATTGTTTGAGTATACTATGAAATCAACCGAGAAAAAGCAAATACGTTTATTACCAACAACTTGTTACATAATTTTTGTCAATATTTATCAGGTATCTTTTCAAATACTCTGCAGGTCTTGGTTTCCCCATCCAGCTCCACCACCTGAAAATAAAAGGAAAAAAATATATATATATAATTCTCAATTGTACAAAACCTTAATTTAAAAATTGAATAGATGAGGCTTTTACTTGATGTAGATCCATAGTAAGTTATGAAATCAAACAATTTTACAAAATGAAATTGTTTGATTTCATAACCTTATTTTAATTTCAACATAAATCACCTTATTTTTATACAAACAGTCTTATGAAACTTAAAAAATATTAACAGAGCCAAAAAGTGTCAGAAATCAATCAGCTGTCAGGAATATCTTCTTTTATTTCCTTCACAACCTTGAACTCAGTAAATACAGTCATTATCAACTCTCTTTAAGGTTAAACACCGGCATCAGGCCAGAGGTCATAGAAAAAAAGGTTTTTTTTTGTAAAAAGCAATTTTGTTCAAGAAGAACGTGCTACGCCTTTGGCGGATTTGAAATAAGAAATCTTTGGGAAAATATTAAATAGAGTTCCAGTCTGAGGTACAGAATCACTTACTAAGTGGATATATTATCTATTTTTGTATCCCAAAGAATTTCGGTTATAATATCCTTCGTTTGAAGCCACATTAAAGGCCACATGCCAACCTAGGTGAGTTACCATGCTGATCTGTGATCCAACCTATCTCTTGTATGAGATAAACACTTCAACAAAACTTATTGTTTTAGGCCTTCATAAGAGAGCCCTCATAAGGATCTCCATAAACCTATTCTTCAACACAATTGCAATAATATTCCTAAGGAATAGCTTGAATTATAGTTGGAACTTTTGCTAAATACCCAACTAAGTATATACATACCTGATTGATCATCATTTTAGTTTGATAGCTTAATTCGTTACTTCCTCCTGGTTTTATCGCATGAATCAAGTTAAAATCTGGATATCGTTTTGACTACCAACCCCAAGTGGTGAAGTTTTGGGGAAATTTCCCTGTAGAAAGATCCCAGGGACAACAGCTAAGTTTTTTTAGACATAATATCTCACTCCCAAATCAATTTTATGACAGAAGTTAATTCCTACATCTACAATTAAACACAATAAAATTTAGTCTAGTAATTATTTTATTAATGTGAGTCTTATGCATATATACACAAGGTACCTAACTCACTTGGCACTATAGTAACGCAGTGAGTACACTACAGTATCTTCCTGATTTTGGAAATTTAATATATACTTTTGAATGAATCAAGAATATCTAAGTTATTTATAGAGACCGAATTCATCCCTGAGAACAATTCCCGTCATAATATAGTTTATTGCACTAGTTTCATTTCATAATAATAGAACAAAATCTAAGTTGCACCTACCTGTCGAAGTTTTAAATTGGTAAACCCTTGCACTAACTTTGTTGCTTGGTAATAATTTTTATTTTTTTTTTAACAAAAGGAATTTCTGAAATTCCGAAACTATTTTTGGGTGAAATATTACCTAATATGCAAACCTACAATACCAAATGATTATTATTGCAGAAACAGCAACGAGTATTCTATGAATTAGTTCCTAGCATAGCAGCACTTCGGTTTCATGTGTGCGCTCAGCATTCGACAGCCGTTGCTCATTTCTGTAGTTTGTTGTTTTTTTGTATTCATAGGTTAATTGTTCGACGGAGACGAAAGCCAACTGTCGCTAGATACAAAGCCAAATCTGAAAATGTACTAGATTTTCTCAGTGTTTCCATGTATGCAATGGGTTGAGTGGCTCCTTACTAAGTAATTCTTAAGCTACAACTCATCACGAATGGCATGCTTTCTTTCCAAACGGTGCAAACGGGCATATTTTTTTTCAAATCTCTAAATTTATTCATAAACCAACCTAGTAGACAACATTTGATATTATGTTATTATTATTATTTAAAATATCGGAATCTCACCTGCAGCTTTTGAAGCAGTTGAGTGAATGTCCATAATGGAATATTATGAGAACGTTCATTTGAAAATGCAACTCTCTTGAATAAACTACTCATAATTTCATTGGAATTTTATACCTCACTACCTTGTCAGTAAAATTGGGTTGTTGTCTTGATCATAGAATTCAAATTATCTCTTACAAAATAATGTCAACAACAACTTGGAGAGTATTGTTTATTCGGGGTTATATTCAATCAAAGCTAAACATAATATAAATATAAACTATTCGCTCCTGAGCGTGGATAATCGGTGTATCTCGTTCTTTCTTCAAGCTACCAATATGTATTCTACGACACGTCGGAAAGGGAAATTTGATATTATTACAAAATCGATCTCTTGTAAGCTTCAGTAAGCTTCAGTAAAGACGGAGATAAAAGTGAAGAACTTTTCAATTCGATCATACTACAATTCTTAATGGTGTTGTCGTGAATCCAGGATTTCCAACTTGAATAATTTAAGACACTATTTTTCATCCAGTCATTTTCTATTAAAAAACGAAGTGGGAACAGGCAGATGAACAACGAGGGTATGGATAAAGTGTTGTGTATGTTAATTTTTTGGTTTGGCTTTTACAGGATATAGATGCGCAGATTTTTCGTGATCTTGGCATTTAAACTGGATTTGTTTATCGTCATTTCCCCTGAAGCGGTTTTATACACACTACTATTAAGATTCATTCAGACCGAATGGAATACTTCATGAACCGGGTGGTCCAATAAGCCGATCTCTCGGCTATATATCAGAAACTATTCATGTTATAACTTTAGGAGGAAAAATTCCTTGGGAAAAATGGACAAGAGAAATTGCTAGAGATTGCTTTCAAGTTTCTAGGTTAACATAGGCGTAACCTGTGAAGAAAAATTTTAAAACCAGTGTTTTGTGAAATATGCCCAATTATACTCAGTGTTCATCAAGTAAACTAAAAAAAGGCCTAAATTTAGCACAAATTTGTTCAAGTACTTTTTATTCTATTTTTCCAAATAAGGGGTGGGGGAAAGTGGGAAAGTGTTTGTGGATAAATACCTATAACTTTGGTTTGAATCAACCGATTTTAACGAAATTAGTGTCAATAGAAAGAGTGTAGATGAATTAATTACATCTACTATAAAACAATAGCATTTACTTTTAGTTGTCATAGGTAGAGGGTACTTTCGAATGGAAAAAATTAAAATTGGTTATCCTCAAGAATGTTTGATTCAAACCTAATTATTTTGAATTAAACTGGAACTGGATTAAATTATCAACAGCAAAATGGCGCAAACCGCATGTTGATAGCTTTTGTCGAACTCCAGATATAAATAAAATCGCAACATAAGGACCCAGGTAGCAGATTCACGTGAAAATGACGTCAATAACTAGTCAACCGATGACGAGAAATGACGTGATATATGACGTAACTATGACGTGAATTGTAACCCCCAAAACTCAATAATATCTACTAGGTCACAGAATTTGGCTATTCAGATCGACAGACTGTGGCCAGCGGCTAGTACTCATGTGTAGACGGCGTGGGTTCACTTACGCGCCAAGCAAGTGAGCAGCACTGCCAGATTATTTAGATGTGATAGGGCGCCAAGTAGATTTACCGCAAATAAGATGGCATCCCACTCCTAAAAACCTACTTAAAAGGAATGAAATAAAGAAACAAACCAATTTTCCAATTACTTTGTACATATATTGAATCTTTTTGTTTTAATGAATATACAAAATGTAGTGAGTAGTTTGACAATTTGGTAGTAGTTTAGTGATAAGCTAAAGTAATGTTGAAAAATTTCATGGAGACAACAAAAAAACTTGTTGAAAACAACCCAACAGGTTCACCAATATTCAAAAAAAGGAAGTTAAAACGTTTTAAGATCAAAATTGGAATAAGATAAGATTCTATTACGCTAAGACTCGAAATCTTAACTCTCTGAGTTCGCAAAATGTTGGTGGAAAAAGCCGACTTTCAACATATACCTTAGAACTAAATATAGTTAACCTTATAATATACTCCAACTTTCTATAAACAAATCGTCAAAATATGATAAAGTCAGAATTGAGGAAACTCCCTCGAGTTATACACATAAAAAAATGTCAAGGCGTGTTGCGTTGGATCCAATGCGTGAGCCGAAATGTATAAAAATATAGTAAAGTACTAAACTACAGCTAAGATTTTCCGAGTCAATTCCAACCGCATATAATATAAAAGTATCATTAAAATTACAAATAGGTTAAAAACTCTCTTAGATCTTGTGATATAAAATGGAACCAATAATTACAGCAGATAAGGTTTACCCAAATCCAAAAGCAGTTCACTAGAATTGAGTCCCAGGATACATCCTATAGGGTGAAATTGCAGCTCAAACGTCCAGTAGATCCAATCCATGCATCATTCATATTCCCAGAAACATCCGTAGCTCCAAATTATCCAGTAACTCGGTAGTCCCTCAATCCAGTATTATTCAAATTCCATATATATAAGGGGAGGAAAAAAAAACCCTACGGGGAACAAATTCGAATAAGAATATATACAGTATCAAAAATTCTGAACACCCCCCGTAGTTATAAACTTAACAAAACCAAAAATGAATATCTCGCATATTTAATTGCATCCATTACAAAAACGAAAATATTTAATAATGATAAAACAAACTGTTTTCGATATGAAAATAATGACATCGGCTAACAAAACTTCGTTCAGTTTCAATCTATGTCCTTAAGTGACCAATAGTTCCCACTAAAAGTGAAATCAAAATTCCCAACGCAATATGCACACCAAAAAAAAAATTGAATTTTCTACATTCTGTACAGCACACATTTTCGCTGTAGAATGATAATAACCCCCAGGAAAAGAAAATAATAAATAAATAATACTAAAATCATCAGTAATATCCATATAGGATACCCCTCGTAGATCTCGTGGCTTCGTACATTCGTACATAAAATACTAAATGACAATTAGACATATACTTTTCAACTAACACTATATGACAATAAAAACATTTCTTTCTTCACAGCGGCAGCACACAGAAATCTTAGTAATAAACAAGATATTATGTATCCAAAATAGACACAGGCGGAGGAAAAACTTCTACATAATGGTTAATTCACATACTTGAAAACAATACGAATCAATTGCTGGCTTGATTTGACTTTTCGTGCCAAACTTCACTGTATTTGCTTTAAAGCAGCCTATATAAATTAATCAATAGATCAAACATATTATATTATGTCATCTATTATTAGTTCAATCGCTACCGTCCGCAAAATGTATACAATAGTTGATAATTATTATGCATAAGTCTCCTCTTAAAATTGTCAGAGTGCTTGCCAAGTAAACAATTTCTCTCGATGACGAAAGAAAGAAAACCAGTAACCAGATATACTTATTGAATAAAAAAAAAATAATATTACTACCCTATTAAATGATATAAACCAAACAAAATTGTCAGCAAATAAACCATTTATGGCATTAATAAAATTTATAGTGTAAGCTCACCTTTTAACTTGTAAAAGGGTTATCCCTTGGAAGGTTAACAAAACTTCCGTCTCCTTCTGCTGAACCAGTTACACAAAAACAAGCTCCATTGGTATTCGTCAAAAAGGTATGGTCATCAAAATCAGTAGGTAATTTAAAATTACTCCTTTATTAAACTTGCTTGAACCAAAAAAATCTATCATGCCAAATCGTTCAAGCCTGATTACAACGCCCTAAGAATAAAATAGAATGACTGTTTTTTTCCTTTACAAAGAAAGAATTTTTTTGTTCTATTGGAAAAGCAATAGACGCCGTACTCACCAAGTAGTATTACAAAATCCTCCAAAGAGATGTGGACCTAGCCTTCCAAAAACAACGCTTTCCAAGAATCTATATAAAGGCTGGATTATCCACATTAATATGGCCGTAAAAATATATTCCCATTCAATAGGATGTCACAAAGACACTTTGTATTTTACAGGCCACGAAACTACCATCGAAACGGTCAAAGTCAAAAAGAACGAAATTACTTTGAAATCCTAATTAGACAAGATTTTTGATATTCCTATCCTTGTTACTCCAATGGGTCGTCAAAGAATCTATCTTGCTTCTAATCTCAATACCAGAACCTAATTAACGAGTAATCCCAACCAATTCGCCAACCAAATAAATAATTGAAAACCAATCTCGACAGAACTTGAAGATTTCGCTGGCAAGCTGGATGGAACAAGAAGAACGAGTACTTCTTCTTCATCAAATATACATTAGTTTGTATTAACATAAAATATTTTCCAGTCTCTTATCGAAAATAAAAACTAGATAAGTAATAAAATCATATCTACCAACTAGGTAGGTGAATTTATGGTTCACTAAATATTGTAGTTAGCTGTGACAAATTATACGCGAAGACCATAAGCGTCACATACGGGCAGTTGGGGCAAATTTTAGAAGGAAAATTCTAATGTGAAATAAAAACGTTACAGAATATGACCTCCTAATGTCTCGGGCCGATGACGTCATTTGAATAACATGTTTTCGACGTCATTTAAGAAACGTCTTTTAGACGTTATATTTCAATCCCTTTTCACAAATTATAAATGATTGCTATGAAATGTAAATACTCCGAATTTAACATTTTAAATACTGAAGCTCCTCTTTTGATGACGAAACATGGAAATAACTGCAATAATTAAACGCGCAGAAGCTTCTAAAAATAAAGGAACACAATTATTGCTCAAACTGTCGCAAAACGTAGAGAAACAGAGCAGGATAATAATTCAAAATCAATATATAAGTTTAAGCATTTTATTTCCCAGCTACAATAAATTACAGGGGAAAATATAAAGTGATAATGAAACTACTTTAGTCCAGGAGACCAAAGGGGTTTTTCGGAATTATAAGCGTCAAGCTGATATTTTGGCCTCCTTCTGACGAAACGCCCAAACATCCAAAATGTCAATACTAATACATGGAAGACTCTCATGCACGTTTCATCGGATTTGTAGGACAAACATTTCAAATAACTATCCTCCAATTTAACTTAGAAAATAACCTGATACTCATGAATTTCAAATTTACCACCAAACCGAAATCTTCAGCAGCCCAGAAAATTTAGTTACCGTCTTTTGAAATTTCAGCAAATAAAAAAAGTTGTGTGTCTCGTCGAAACTTACGAAATGTCACTTTGGTGCTTATCATCCCGAAAACACCTTTGGTCTCCCGGACCAACTGCAAACAAAATGATTAAAAATCATTATACAATAAAAACAAAAGTACCAAAACAGTCCATTCTCCAGTTTGTTTATGTGGACCAAAAGAAAAACTCGAAGTATTCCTCCACAAATTCTTTAGATTCAATTAAAAAGTGAGTTTTTCTTTTGGTCTATAGATACATTAAAAAATAATTTAAAATAGGAGAAAAATACAAAAACGTGCGGCCATAATCACTAACTTTTTAAAGTCGTATTGGTCCCAAAACTTAGTTCAATATTGTAATAATTTAACCATATACGTTTCATAAATATAAGTTGAAAGTTATATTTAAATTTGATCATCCCTAAATTCTCTCTGACACAGGTAAATTAAGCAAAATACATCCTTCGCCATAAACATTTTGTAATACACCTTTTTGGAATCACCTTCTAGTAGTATTTTAAAGTAAATTCTCAATATTCATCCCGTCAAACTGTGTAATATGGGTATGGCTACCATGTTGTCTTTAAAAGGTAATAGAACACATTTTCCAAATATTTCAGAGACAGGCCATGCTTTAATTCCTGATAAGTTATTTTCAAGTAGAAAAATGTTCAATTCACTAGATAAGGATACAAATATAAACTGCCATAAGAAATGAATTCCTTACCTATAATAAAAGTTTCGTTACAGTACGTTGTTACAATATTATGTATTTCAATAATTTTATCTGCTGTGCTCAAGACATAACAATCTGCTTTGGAATCTGCAACTCTTGAAAATGTCAAGTCTTTGAAACAAAGTTTTTTAAACTGCTTTCTCCACATTAATTGCGTCGAAGGAGTAAGAGGACCTTCAAAATGTTCAAGATTTGCATTGAAAGTACTTGACAATTGACAATAATTTACTGTCTTGGACACAATGTCTTTTTCGACCAGTCGCCGATGAATCTGTTGCAAAGGGAAATTAGGAGATTTGACTAGTGATTTCAGTTGTCCTAAATGATTCTCAAAAGGGAATGCCGAAAAATTGTCTAGCTTACCAAACCTATCTACATCATCACAAATATGTGATAACAGGTGCACATTGTAGACTAGGAATTCAATACCATATAATGTTTTTAGGTGATTAATGAATACCTGTATCATATTCCGAACAGCAGCAGTGCCAATTTTTTTTATATGATTTTGGGACAGTAATATTGATATAGAAAAGTGGAATATAAGAAAATTTTCATACACTGCAACATCCAAGACATCTTTCAATACACAAGGACCATAATATATTAAAAAACTTCTGAATTCTGTAGCTTTCCAATATTGTAATTCCTCTAAGGAGCGAGGTTTTCTATTAAATTCGACAGGTACCATACTTTTAAGATTCAGTAAACGCTCAGAAATGGTTTTTACTTTTTGATGTGGCAGCCTAACACGCAATGAACCTCCGGTCCAAGTATTCAATAACTTTCTTACAATTCCTAAGCAAATATTATGCATGTAGTCAGTTGGAAAACACGCTATCAAATCTATTTGTAAATTAACCAAGGGTGTTGGAAAAACATGATGCTCTTCATCGAGCTGTTTTCTAAACGAACTGTCAGTACGTTTTTGAGAATTGAAACTATCAAAAACAACCTTGTTTTTAAAATAATCCCCATGTACTGTACATTTATCACAAGAAGAGTATCCAGTGTGTGACTTGGTACCTTTTAAATAGGCCCGAGCAGGTGCATCGCAAACAAAACTATGAACTGCTATTTTGAAGTGTTTTCCTGACTGACTAACAAACCCATTTTGTAAGAGACTGTTCAATTCTTGAATAAATTAGTCTAGAAATACATTTAATGGTTTAGGTTTGTTTTTACCACAAAAAATTGAAACAGTAAATGGTTTACAATTGGGAACATTTGTAATTAGCCCTAAAATTGGCCACAATTGCAGCTTGGAGCTTTTAAAAAGTGGGATACCATCAACATTAAATGAAAGTTCAATTTTTTCAGCTGTAGTTTCATTTGAAACATATTTGCAGAGCGACGTTTCAATACCAAAATAGCATAACTGACCTGTTTCTAAATCAATTAAACGTGTAGAAGTAGGAGTAGCTAATAAGGTTCTACCATCTAGAGGTAAGTCAGGATGATACTGGGATAGTGAATGAAGTAAAGATGTTAATGCTGAAATAGAAATTTTATGTTTGACTGCCCATTCTGTTAATTGTTTGGATAAAAGAGGTTTATCCTCTACATCAGAATCTGATATAAATTCAAAAACTGATTCCCTTCTACTAGTGTTTATATCATCATCACCTTCTGAATGGGGTTCATTAAAAAAAATTGGACTACACTCTAACTGACACAAATTCCCCCTATCCAAATTTGTAACATTGAGTTTAAAATTACTGCACACTTCCTGTGTGTTTACATTATTATCTACCAGCAAAGGATCGCCACTAAATTGCAATTTTGTGGCATTCAAAGCCCTTCGAGATCTCTGTCTTGGACCCACAATTTCCTTTAGTTTACGTTTTGACATATTAATAATATCCCTTTAAAATACTAACTAGAGAATTATAAAAAAGACCTGTGTTGTTGGTAATTTTAGTTTTGTTGAGCCACCTGCTTTCTTGTCAGTCTTTGCTTAGCATGTTTAAGCCATATTTTGATAGCAGCTTCAATGTCGGTTTCAGTTGTTGCTGGAGATTTGATCTGAATAGCACCTGAAACGGAATAATTATATAATAAAAACTTGGGTGTTTATTAATCTTAACCACTTTCATCAACAGTAATAAACAGTTAATAAGCAATGAAATTTAAATCAATATATTGGACTTACGAATAATAACTGCTTTTAAATGGGTGTCCTTGAAAGCTTGTTTACTTTTTCTTTGTCCAGCAAAATTGTAATGTGTGGCCAAACTATTTGTAAAAACCAATCTCAAAGTTCTGTTGACTTGTCCCGTGGTTCCACCACCACCTAGCGTAGAAAAGTAAGATGCCTAAAAAAGGTAAAGAATGCTAGAGTTACATACAGTGCTAAGACTCAAGTTGAAAAAATAAGAAACATTTTAGGTAACAAAAATATGAAGTATTAATTTTAATCAAGATGCAACAATTTCAATTAAAATTAAAAAAGGTTTTTCTAATTAAATGTCTTGAATATTCAAATATTCTTCAAGAACTTTGAAGCTGTTATCAGTCACTAATGGAAATTGGACAGGAATATCACTTGGCAAACCAGCTCCAATAATACAATTTCCTGACTGCTTCAGCAGCACTTCGATCTCCTTAACTTCTTCTCTTAATTTTTTTACTTCGTTGTAAATTTTTTCCAAGTCTATAGGATTTGAAAATGAAATAATATTTACAAAATAGCTGTAAACTGCTTACTTTATCAAAATATATGTAGCTACCAAATTAGTATATGACACTTACGAATGCTATTAACATTAGTCACTCCTGTCAGATTTTGCCCTATAGGATGTTCCTTAGCAGAACTTGGTGTGAAATAGCCATCACTTCTCGATTCTCTGAATGCTGATGATGTTGATGGTTCACACAATGATGCACCTATTCAATTACAATACATATATATATATATATATATATATATATATATATTTATATTTATCGGGCAGGATATATGTCGATTGGCAGTTTTGAGGACTCATTGCAACCCCCATATACAAACGTATACATTTGTATATGCATCTATCATACAATCATATATATCCAACTTTTTTTAAAAAATATACAAAATTGAGTTATATATAGATATTTTAATAAGTAATGGTATATATAGGGACATTGATTTTATATATATACGGGGTGCACTGGAATACGCTTTATGGTTTTCACAATCCCATAAAATTTCACATTTTCAAAAACCACCGATTTACCTAAATTGACATATTCAGAACAATTTTTGGTAATATTTCGAAATTCTACCTTTTCTTTTTTATGTATGTAGATAGATGTGTGGATAATTAACCCTATTCTACAAATAATTCGTATTAATGTGGATCCCAGGTCATTGTGAATTAGCAGGAAATCAAAAGCTGACTGCAGTAAAATTAGCATCTGAGCACCCAGTTGATGACGGTATTCCAATCCCATTCATAGACACAAAGTGTGAAAGATCGTTCAAACGAACTGACAAAAAATAAGAAACAGTACAATGGCCAGCTTAGGTCTATTAAAACAAAAATAACACAAATATTATACTGTGACAATGTGATGTGACAATTTGCATACTCGGAATCGGTAATACAGTCACAAACTGATGAAAAATATCGTAAGTAATAAGGACGGTCTATGTGGGTTACCGACCTCGGCTTTGCCTCGACCCGCATCGACCGAAAAACTTCGTCCTTATAACATAATAAACTATTTTATTGTTTGACAGTATTTTTTACAATTTTTTTCATTTGGCGTTAAAAACTGTCAGAAATATTTAAGTTGAATTCTGTATTGTTAACGCTGTAGAGAATGTACGTTTACGTGAAAACTTTCCAAGCAACTTATCATTTGCAACTTTTTTACAAAATGCCTTCAACCAGAAGTGATGGATTGAAATATTAATGATGATTGGTATTGGCGTTAAGATGCGGACTCAACAAGCGGTATGCCGATTATTCCATAAAATGTACCCAGATCGTGAACCTATTTCACAATCTACGGTAAGCAGAATAGAGCGAAAATACTGAGAATAAGGACATGTGAGGGACGCAGCAAAGCAACGTAGATCCAAAATAAATGAAAAGATTTAACAAGATATAATTTTGTCGGCAGTAGAAAATTCCCACTGTAGAATGCAAGGATTATCTAGTGATTCTATTATTGGAAAGTCTTTAGTATCAAACATTTTTAAAAAGGTAAATACCATCCCTATAAAGTACGTTTATCTGAATTGTTTTCTGCGAGTGAACCAAAATAACAATTTCATTGATAACGCCTTATTTCGGACGAGGAAACATTTGGCTTGATGAAAATTTACACTGGATAAAAGAGTAGGTACCATACGCAAAGACTATAATAAACGAATAGGATGGCGCACCATCACATTTCGGAGTACCTGTGCGCGATTTTTTAAACAGAACTTTTGTGAAAAGGCAGCACTGATTCTGGACCATAACGGAGGCGCTAACATGGGAATCTCCATAATAAAATCGTAAGGTCTAAAAACGTCAAAATTGACTCAAAAAGTGGTGGGGGCAAATTGTCATTGATGTATGCATGCGCTGCGTTATTGGATAGGTAACGTCATAGGGTCAACGAGAAAAATACTGATAAAATTCTAACTACCTCCGTTCATCCCCTACGCAGCACCCTTCGTACTAAAAGTTTACCAATCATCAAACTATGTCTAGTTCAGAAGGCCTCAACGTCTTGTACAAGTAAAATAATGAAAAAATTCTAGCTACCAAGAATAGTGAGATTTTCTCTTATAGCACGTGCCGTTAGTGCCTTTCAAACGAGACGTCGTTTGCTATGATTGGTTAACTTATTTTTTTAGTACAAGGGGTGCTGCGTGGGGAATGAACGGAGGTGAAGAGAATGTTTTCATCATTTTACGTATATACTATACGTTGAGTCCTTTTAAGCGAGACATCGTTCACTATGATTGGTAAACTTTTAGTACGAGAAGTGCTGCGTGGGGATGAACGGGGGTAGTTGGAATTTTATCGGTACTTTACGTTTATACTAGACGATAATGCCTTCTAAACGAGACATCGTTTGCTATGATTGGGCACTTTTAGTATAAGGGGTGCTGCGTTAGGGTGCATGGGATAGCTACAATTTTTCCATTATTT
>CAJUYH010009045.1:0-14439 GCA_910591685.1 Galerucella tenella
GACGACATTTTGTAAAGTTTAATTAAGTGTTAATGTTGAAATTCTAATGCCCGGTTGCACCAGCTAAAAAACAGTCCGTTGAATCGACCGTAAATCGTAGCTTTCGTGTTGCACCACCCAAAAGCTGTCCGTTAATCCATTGATTTTACGGATAGAATTAACCGACCGTTTTCGGGCGATAATTGCAAATACAGACTGTTTTTGGTAATAACCTCGCTATTTTTCCAATGACATTTGTTCGATTTTGTGGTGTTTGAACGGAATCGGCAATATTTTCAATATTATTTATGGGTGGTATCACATTGCGATTGAAACATTACGGAAAATTACACATTACACAAAAAACCAAGATGTGATCCGTTCAATTTATTTAACAATCAACAATTTAAAGCAAGATAACATTTCTGTGAAGAAACAGTAAACCAGCTTTGGTAAATCATTGGAGAATATTCAATACGTCCTGAAAAAAATAATGAAGTGACTTCTATGAATCAATTATTAATAACGGTAAGAGGTACTATGCCACAGATTGATTTCAACAAGTGCTCGATGATTATATTATTAAGATATTTAAAAGCACAGTGTGTAGAATAGTGCATCGAGTAGGATACTACATAGCTTTATCAAGTGGAATGCCTAGAGCAAATGAAGAAATTGGTGTGGTAAAACAGCAGTTTTAAAGTTTTGCTAGATTTCCTGGTGTTGTCTGAGCAATTGACTGCACCCATATTAAGATTTTGTTGGAAGAAATCGTAAGGGCTGATTTTCCATCAATGTGCAACTGATTGGTGATATAAAATTGAAGATTCCAGATATAGTAGCAAGCTATCTGTACACGATATTTATAACGATAGTTCAATTCATGCTCGGTTTCTTGATAATTAATTTTTCAGCAGTGAATTGATAGGTAATGGAGGGTACATGTGCACAAACCACTTAATGACACCACTGGGTAAACCCGTAAACACAATACCAAAATAATTATTATCAAAACTCACATATTAGTATCTACTAGAAATGGTATTGAAATTTGGAAACGACGCTTTCCTGTTTTATCTGTGATACCTAATGCAAATATAGCCGGTTGAAAATCTATTAAGGGTAATCATCTGTATTACATAATTTAGCAATAGAAAACGATTCTTGAAATTGATTGGGATCAACATATTGAAAATAAAATTGAAATTGAACATAAAGATGCTGAATTGGAACGAAATGGGAATGCACCACGAATTCATTTGATTAACACTTTTTTTTGAAATTCGAATTAGTAACAAATATATTTTGAACTAACTTTAATTATATATAATACAAATGTAGTATTACATACATTCATTACAATTGAAGTAAATTTGCAACCATACTTATTTTTAAATTCATATAGACAAGACAAAATAAGCGATACGCCACCTACAGTTTTATTTTGTAACCTTCCAGTGGGCCATTAATGTTTTGTTTACATATGTGATTCATACGTTGATTTTACGGTTTCTGCTTGTAGTTGATGTTTTAAAGTCGCATATTGATAAAAAATTGTTTAATTTATCAAAATGAACCATCACTGTTGCGTTCCTCTTGGGTAAGAGTGAATAAAGAACTTAGTTTTCATACATTTCCCCAAAAAGGACAACGTGTTTTGGTAGAAACTAAATTAGGAAAACTAAAAATTGGTAAACCAGTTACAAGGAATATGAAAGTATGCTCCCTGCATTTTATAGATGATGATTATTTTCATCGAGGTAAGCACGAACCACACTATGCGATTTTAGGTTATGTTAATGGGGATAATAGTTTACAGATTTCAATTCCAAACAAAAAAGGTTTTTGAAAAAGACTGCTGTGCCTTCCATAAACCTTCCTGTTGGATCTAGCACTTCAAAGGAACAACCTGAATGTTCTAGTAGTAGAACTGGAAGGTTGAGACAAAGAAGTAAGTACTTGTTGCTGATGAAGAATGTTCTTATTGTGAAAAAATCGACCCTGCTACACCTTCAACTGCTTCTCAAGAACTATTGCAGCTTCTTCAGGGGCTGCCAGATTATAATGGGCCCAAAACTTTCAAAGATTTTTAAGTGCAAGTGAATACTCCCTAAAGTGTCTACTTTGTGTGATCGGTTAATTACAGTTGAGAATCACTCATTAAAATTTAGAATGTGCTTAAATAAATTTTAAGATAGGTTACCATTGTATTGTATGTCAGGATCTCCAGGTGTTGTATGTTAGGGTCCTTTGTGAGCAACTTAAATCGTTATATTAAAACTACATGATTCACTGGGATGATGTTTTATTGTATAACTTAACTACTTACACTAATTATGACTAGGGCTGTACTTAAGCCTGTCATATGAATAATATAAATGAACTATACTATGGATAATTATTAACAATGAACTACATATCTGAATAATGTGAATGAATATGAGAATGCCCCCTTGTATACTGCATCAGCATAGGTATTGATGTTTTTTTTTTATTTATATTTTCCGTTTTCTTGGATCAAGTACTTGGCAGTTTTTACAGCCTCGGCTATAGTCTTGGTAGCTCCTAAAATATAAAATAATATAATAATTCTGAATTTTCTATATTTCAACCATTCTGTACTATTTTGTGATGCTTTCATTATCGAATCATTATCTTCGAAACACAATGATTGAAACATTTCATTGCAACAATTTTTTAAAGTAACTTTCTTTGGAAATATCTCCATCATTACAATTGATTGTGAAGCTTTGCCCAGTATTTTGCTTATATACCTACCTGTATTAACTTCCTCCAAAATATCCATATCAGTAAAATGTCTTCTACCAGCTCTAAAATAGATTTGGTTAAAATCTGCAAAATATAAAACTTCACACTTATACCTACGTTTTGAAATTGCTGATAACTCCAATGTTAAAATGTCATATACCTGGAAATGTATATAATGTCACTTTGACATCGATAAAAAAGGTGTATCCTTTTTTATCAAAGGTAATACCACGAGTGCTTCAAATTTTATCGATAATTTTTTCTTTTCCACGTAAACTTGTTTATTTGGCAAAAATATGAAAACAAACCGATTGATAAAATCACGAGTCCGTTAGGACGAGGGATTCTATCTAAATTCGGTTTGATTGAATGTTTTTGCCTCAAATAAACAAGTTTGAGTGATGAAAATAAAAAATTATGTGATAAAATTTGAAGAGCGAGTTGTATTTGGGAAGATTATTTTTTTCAACAATTTAAAATCTTGTATTACCTGAATGTTCAATATTATCTTGGGTGATGGCACTGAATCGGTTTCTGTTCATTTTTCAATAAACTTCGAAGCACTTTCAGTTGTCAATAATGACAAATTCAAAGTAAAATTTTGACGTTTCAATGTAAACAAGGTGTTATTGATGAGGAAGCAGAATTATCAGTATAATACCGAATGATTGGCTAGAATAATGTATTGCTATTGGTTAAAACCACCAAAATGTCAGATTTTCACAAGTGAAAAAAATAATCGCGATAAAAACTCCTCTTCCTCGGACGTCACTTTTGCTCAATGACAATGAGTCGCAAGTTTGGTTACTTATAATTTAAGTTATTCATCCATATATTCTGTCGTTAATTTATCTTGCCAAAAAACACTCGAGCTTTTCTTTTATCAGATAAATTTCTCTTCAACTTAAATTTCTTCCAATCACTGAATTTGCTCGAAAAACTGACATTAGATAAAATTAGTGATTGGCAAAACTGTTTCGTTGAAAAGAGAAATTTATCCGATCTTGTGTTTTTACTGTTGATAAATTAACTCCAATGTTAAAATGTCATATACCGGGAAATGTTGTTGTCACTTTGACATCGATAAAAAAGGTGTATCCTTTTTTATCGCGATAAAAACTCCTCTTCCCCAATGTCTAGTAAGCGGATGTCACTTTTACACAATGACAATTAGTCGCAAGTTTGGTTACTTATAATTTCACAGCGATTAATCCATATATTCTGTCGTTAATTTATCTTGCCAAAAAACACTCGAGCTTTTCTTTTATCGGATAAATTTCTCTTTAACTCAAAGTTTTGCCAATCACTAAATTTGCTCGAAAAACTGAAAATAGATAAAATCGCTCCACCTTCGGTGTCGCGATTTTATCATGTCAGTTTTTCTCGTAAAATTACTGATTGGCAAAACTGTTTCGTTGCAAAGAGAAATTTATCCGATAAAAAAAAGCTCTTGTGTTTTTACTGTTGACAAATACACTAGTGGTTTTTTTCACTTATTCATTTGTTCATCAATATCACTGTTCCTAGTATGAATTTCAATAACTGCGTTTTTAATAATTGTACATTAAAATAAAAATGTGTTTATTTTTAATGTTTCATAAATAAAGTTTGCATTGATATGTTTCCAAATTTCTCATTCATTAAATTGTCCTGCCGAATTACACTTGAGGTTTGTATTGATATTGGGTAAATTTGTGTTGTTCAAATTCTAAATTGTTTCCTTTAGCAATTTGACTCGAATAATTGTCAACCTAAAAACACTCCACCTTCGGTGTCGTGTTTTTAATAGTTGACAGTTATTCTCGTCAAATTGCTAGGAAACAGTTTCTCATTAAACAACCCAAATTTACCCGATAAAATACAAACCACTTGTGCAATTATAAGTGAAAATTTTGAAGCAAGGGGAGGGTATGGAAATATTTAATGTAAACTGGTTCTCGCTAACTTCCTTATTGATTGAGTTTATATATGTAAAATTTTCCCCTGAATAGATTGCCAGGTTTTAGTTTCCCCTTTCTACCCTAGACAGTTCAGAATTTTTTTTCGTTCACGAGTTACAGCCTATTGTAAGTTTTCAAATTGACACCCTTTTTATTATGTTTAAATCTGGAGTTATTTAAATTCATTGTATTATTATTTTTAGTAAAAGTATTTGATTGATGATGGATTCATCAGTATCTTCTGTATGTTTCTTGTGGTGTATTCATTAATCTTTTTGTCACTTTTTTGGAAAATTAAACAACAATCTTTTTTAAATTTATTTAATTCAACGTTTTAGATTATCAAGCTCAATTAAGTTTTTTTTAACTGGTTCCTATCTGACACTTATAAAAAAATTCGACAACTGGACAATAAATAATATTTTGAAGTTTAAAACATTAATCTTGTTTTTTCCTCAGATTGATGAATTTACAGTATTGCCTTTGAAATATCGGGTAATAAGTTATTAGTGACTCTTCTAGATTTTTATGCAACATATGGCCCTATATCTTCCTTATCAGTGTCAGATAGTGATGAATTTCTATCAATTTTCAGGTACTCATGTGATATAAATTTGTTTGAACCAGATACATTAAGCAATGACATAGGTAACCATAAAGAATGGATTATACATTCTTTAAATTTATAAATAATTTACCTACGAAAATGAAACAAATGTGAGTCACTGAAGTTGAATATTCCACCCAGCACATGTCAATTTATAAGAATCAAATTTTGACTAAGTACTGTTCCGCTTTCATTCAAATTCAGAAACTTCTACTTTTTCGCAATCTGAATATTGGTTTACCACACGCAATCTCAGTTGCCTGAACAACGCTATTACGTATACTAGCGTCACTTTTCCAAACACACATGTAAATTTTTTCAAGTATGCTCAAAACCTTGCAAAATTTCTTCCACATGGGTATGGTTCGTTATTAGGACTTTTAATAAATTACCAATTTTTATAACTATTTATTTTTTTCTATAAACTCAACAACACTCAGTGCTACACTTTTATAAAGTAGGCTAACATCACTGGACTTTTTGCATACTACTATTGGTGTTCCTTCATTAGTACTTACAGATATATCCGGATCTAATGGAAAGCTGCCCAATATGTTACAACTCAGTTCTTCTGCTAGTTTTAAAGTACCTTCACCAAATATACTCATATTGTTGGAACATGAAGTACATTTTATATAATTCATGTTTTCCACTATTCCTATTATTGGTACATTGAGCTTCTTAAATAGTCCAGCTCCTCTCTTTGTTACTTCCAATGCTGCTCTTTGAGGAGTAGTTACCAATACAACACCTAGGTAGAAAAAATTATAAATGCACAATTTATTTATTGTAAACATATACCTGATATGGGCAGATTCTGCACAAGACTCAGCAGTGTATCTCCTGTACCAGGTGGTGTGTCTACTATCAAGTAATCTAAATTTCCCCAATCAACCTGCCTGGTCAATTTCTCCAAAGCTTGCATTACCATGAGACCCCTCCATATTACAGGGGCATCTTTATCTACAAGAAAACCCATAGACATACTAAAAACTATATGTTATGTCAAATTTTTATGTAAATCTTTACCATTTTACTCCATAATTTACAAGAGGCTCCATTAGATTATTTTTGGTTAGAAATGGTTGATCGTTTAAGTTCATCATCAAGGGTACTGAAGGACCAAATACATCTGTATCAAGAAGACCAATTCCCTTATTAGGATTGATATGCTTTAAAGCTGTGGCAACATTAACTAAAAAAGAAAACTGCATATTGTTGACACTGTTGGGTGTTATAAATTCTTTAAAATAATTGCACCAGATAAAAAATATAAATATTTACCAGAAGTGGTACTTTTGCCAACACCTCCTTTACCAGAAGATATGAGAACAATATTCTTCACTCCATTTATGGGTTTTTGCTTAGGAAGTCCTCGAGCCATTATTTGTTCTCTCTTTTGTATCAAGTCTACATTTTTATTAGTTGATAAGTATACTATATGCTAAAATACTCAATTATCAAAGTAAATATTTAACAAAAAATATTCCAAAGTTACCTGCAGTAAAACTTGATTCTTTAAATGTGAAAATAATTTTTTGGTTTTCATAAAAGATGACATATTTATTATTTAAATGTCTTCTATGTCATATATTTTAAATTTTAAGCATTGGGTCTGTATCTTCTTCTCTTTTATCCGAGCTGTTCATAAAAAGAGTCTTTTGGCTATCTCAATTAAAATAATTATTTAATTAATCATCAATTGAAGGATCAGATATGGGACAATAACAAATAACAATGTACAGAACAGTTTCCATTTACCAAAAAATATGTTATAACGAAAATAATTCATCAACTATATCTATCACCAATGCTATCACTAGATTCTGCTAGAGTCAGCTACCTGTGACTGCCAAAATGAAATAAAAAAAGTAGAAGAGCAAGATCATTTGTCATATGCCAAATAGAGCTAGGTTGTTAAAATTGGGAAAAACAATACACACTTTTATACTAAAACATAATAATATTAGAATAATATAGAGATTTTGTGTTGTATCAATATGATAGAAATAACTTGTAACGATCGCTTAGGAAAAAAGGTAAGAGTTAAATGTAATCCTGATGATACAGTTGGAGATCTGAAAAAGCTTATTGCTGCACAAACTGGCACACGATGGGATAAAATAATTCTGAAAAAATGGTATACAACTTTCAAGGACCATATTCAACTACAGGATTGTATCCTTTTTCAATAAAAGTTTGGTTTTATCTAAGTTTACATATTTTATTATATTTTTGTCATGGCTCTAGAATTTAAAAAGCAACTTAACTACAATCCACATACTAATGGGCAAAACTGTAAACAGAATTTAAGAAATGAAGCAGTCTGTTAAAAACACAATTGACGTTATGCTACTAATTATTTATAATAAAAAATACTGTAATCTAACACAAAATAACAAGTTGCGATTTTGTGTGCTCACTGCAACTAGGACTACAGCAATTTGAATCAGTTTCCTAAAAATGGGCTGAAATTACAATATTATCATTACTCATATAGTTAAAATATTATATGTTTTTTCCTTAATTCATTTATAGATGAAATCCATGATGGAATGAATATCGAATTATATTATCAATAGCTGGCACAAGGAGAACATTTTTACAATTTGGAATTTAAGCTGTATTTATTTTGTATTTTTAAATAAATGTATTGTATATTACTTGTAGTACTTTCTCACATATCCTATACCCAATTGGAGACACTTGTTCATTTAAGATAGGTACTCTATTAAATTACTTATAATTTTGATGCATGGAATACTATATTTTTGTACTAATATGATAAAAAAGGGTCCACACAGTTAATTCAATTTTTTTGTATTCTCATATATTATGTCCTAATTTATTTCCTAATCACTTGTCTAATTTTACATTAGGCAATGGAGTTTGCTGCAAAAAGCAGCAACTAATATGTGTATAATCTTGTTCAACAAATTCTTGTATACTATTTGCTCATATCTTGGGCTCATTTTGTTTTAACCCCTATCTGGCAAGCTCTGAAAACTATTTAAATGGGCTCCAGCGGACACAGAATATGCTGATCTAAGAAAAACCCAGCAAGTGAGAGGATCAAGTTATTTAGCTTTTTTGCAATTGATTTTGGAAAAACTACAAATACTCCTGAGTTAAATTTGAAACACCCTTTAAGATGCAGCATCTATAATAAGTGGTGTCACTGTCAGCTCATGCCTCATCAACATTATTTTGGTTTTCCATTCACGTTATTACAGAAGTTAGACACTGTTGAAAAAAACCTTGCAGAAATTGAGAGTTTCAAGAGTACCGTTAAAGTTTAAAGGCTTAAACCATTCTTAAACTCAACACAATCTTCCAATATTTTACCAGATGGATGGGATAGGTTAGGCAGAAAACATAATTTAGGTTGGGTGTTGCAATTAAGTAGATAATACGTAGGTAGACTCCGTTCCACTTAAGAAGAACCCACTAGAAGTTGCAGTCGTATACGCGAAGAAGCTGCACATAACAATATCTGAACATCAATATCGATCAAAGCCCAAGGCTTTGCATACGACTGCAACTTCTAGTGGGTTCTTATGTGAAGATAGATAGATAAATGGAACTTTTTTCTGCGATCTCCTGTTTCAAATAAGAGTTAAATGGTTATTATTGTTGTTTTTAAAATTCAACAGAAATATTATACAGGATGTCCCTGAAAAGAGGGTCGGAGCCAAAGTGTTCTTTCTTAAATGGGACACCCTATATATTTTTATATTTTTAACTTGTTCACTTCAATCCCAATTGAGCAATATATAATTGTTATAGTCTAACCTTAACAGTTTAGAAAATATATTCATTTAAAAATCCTTTTCTGTATGATGAAAACCAACTATAAACATCGGTTAGGCCATGAAAGCATTGTCATATTCAAGTCATATTTGACAAGTAATTATTCGCACCATTATAAAATATTGTATTTGATAGTTTGGAAAATGCGGTATACAGATGATGAAAAGATAGAAATATTTTCTCTATTTGTTAAAAATAATAATAACAAATTAGATGCAAGGAGAGAATTTATGGAATTATATCCAAATCGGCATGCGCCTAGCAAAAATACGTTCAACAGAATATACCAGCATGTAATGACAACTAAAAAATTTTCTAGGAAAAAAAGAACGTCTGTAATTGAAGAGTGGAAATTAAAAAGGGCTTAAGTGCCAAAAAAAAAGTTTTGAGATAATAGAGAAAAACTAAATAAAAGTCAGAGAATTTTTTTAAGGAAAGGTTTATTAAGTATTATGCATTTAAACTGAAACGGAAAACCTACTTCTTAACAAAAATTTGCAAACTAAACTTCTTACTCCAAAATAAGAATGTTTAAACAAGTAAAATTAGGAAAAGGCCTAAGTGCCATAACTGATTTTAAGTTTTTAAACGACTTTGTTCACTTCTGAATGAACCACTGCCTTTACTTCTCCTTTTTCTTTGGGTTTCTTCCATTATAATGTATTTTAAATCAAGAAATTATCACACACAACGTACACGTGCAAATGTCTAGACATAACTAAGATTATAAATATATGGGACTTAGGACCTTTCTAAGGAAAATGCTTGCGCACATAAAACTATCGAAATTTACGAGGGGCTCTTATAAAGGTAAACATTTAATTTTGGCGCTTAGAACCTTTCATAGGACATAAAGCATGACACATAGAACGTTTCTATGTAAAAAAAACGAATTGCGGAAAAATGGCACTTAGGCCCTTTCTAATTTCCACTCTTCAATTGATGAGGAGGATGAGTTAGATACACTTCTGCATTTTGAAGGTAAAATAATATATATTTCTTTGGATTTATTGTAGTTGAATGAGAAGGAATAATTTTTGCAGGAAACTCTGAATACTCGTTAGTAACCAGCTCCAATATATTACAAAAACATCCTATGAAAATTTTTAGAACTCTGAGAAGACACAATTATAAACCATATAAGATACTTACCGTGCAGGCTCTTACTGAATTGCACAAACGGAAACGCTTAATATTTTGTCAGGAAATGCTTCGTCCCTTGGATGAAACTCCAGATATCCTCAAGAAAATCTGTTGGACAGATGAATCCAGTTTTTCTACAGCTGGCGTGTTTAATAGAAAAAATAGACGCTCATGGGAAAATAAAAATCATCGACAGCGGAAAGTGCAACAAATAAAAAAATCTGGACGGCAATCGATTAACGTTTGGTGTGGAATATTACAGAATAAAGTGGTTGGGCCAATATTTTTCAATTATAAGTTAACAGGAAGAACTTACCTAAACTGCATAATACCCAACATAAGTGAAATACTACGAGATGAATTTACAGCTGACCAATTAAATACCATGATCTGGCACCAAGATGGGGCCCCACCCCATAATGTATTAGAGGTGAGAGAACATCTCAACAATCAGTTTCCAGAGTGGATCGGAAATAATGGGACAATTCTATGGCCTCCTAATAGCCCCGATCTAACTCCCTTAGATTCTTTTTTATGGGGGATGCTGAAGGATAAAGTTAACTTTGGCGAAAATGACAATCTTGAGACAATTGAGGAAAAGATTCGAGGCGAAATTAATAACCTAAATAATCATACTGATATTATTTCTAAATGTTTAGAGAATTTACGCCGAAGATACCAATTATGCATTGACAATATGGGGGGTCATTTTGAACAATACATATTTATAGTTTCATTTGGGCTTACTTAGTTTAAGATTACTTCATTCTGTAAATAAATTTACTGAATTCCAATCGATAGATTACTACATCTTACTGTGTCGTATATATTTTCTGAACTGTTAAGGTTGGACTATAACAATTATGTATTGTTGAATTCGTATTGAAGTGAACAGTTTAAAAATATAAAAATATATAGGGTGTCCCATTTAAGAAAGAACACTTTGGCTCTGACCCTCTTTTTGGGGACATCCTGTATACTATTTTTGTTGGATTTTAAAAACTTTTTTAATAACCATTCAACTCTTATATGGGACATTTTTATCTGTTACAAATAATAAGCGAGATATGGAAGGGTCCATATACAGGGTGCGCCAATTATTTCCACTCGATCACTAGCACCGAAACTAAAAGAGGTATCAACAAGATGTCTTGTAGGTTTATACGGTGTCACTCGGACTACAATTGCAAAATATTTTGATGTATACAGGGTGGCTAATTTTTGTGGAATGAAAATTAATTTGTTTTTTTTAAATTGAACACCCTGTATACAATTAAGACATACTTAATATTAGCTTTACGGTAGTTTTTTGAATTTGTAAATCCGACGCGGCGTTGACAAGTTATTCCTATTATAAGCAGATTTAATGAAAAAACAGCACTTCAGAAATATTAGCACAATAAACACATTTTTTCAAAAATTCCTCCAAAAGGCTACTATAATGTAAATGAAACATACACCTACCACAATAATTACCCAACATTTTCACCTGTTGCACAGGGTGTTTGCCGATGGCGTGCAAATAGTCTAGTTTTCAAATTGCAATAACTTAATTTTTTCAAATGGGACACCCTGTATATTTTTCTTCAGTTAGAAGCTCTCCTTAATACACATTAAAAAAATATAGGGTTTTGGACATCTAACTTTACTATTTACTTTAATAATTGACGTTAAATGAGAAATAACATATTTTACACAATTTTTAATAAGTACAAAATTTTACAAAGTTTAATCGTAAGAAAACTACAATATTGAAAGTTAAAATTTATAATAGGTGTTCAAAATGTCTTCCATTTTCATTTATACATTTTCTTGCCCTTTCTTTCATTGATTTACGCACATCTCTTAGCATTGCAGGGGTCACCTGTCTAAATGCTGCAGTAATTCTGTCTTTCATATTTTGTTTTGTGGTAACCTCTTTTTTGTAAACAATATTTTCAATAAAACCCCACAAGAAAAAATCGCAAGGTGTAAGGCCCGGCGATCTAGCAGGCCAATTTGTAGGTCCTGCCCACCCTATCCAACGATCCTGAAA
This sequence comes from Galerucella tenella, assembly GCA_910591685.1. Lineage (NCBI taxonomy): Eukaryota > Metazoa > Arthropoda > Insecta > Coleoptera > Chrysomelidae > Galerucella > Galerucella tenella. The sequence continues at coordinate 12,284 of CAJUYH010009045.1, forward strand.
TTCCCTATTTAACCAATTGCGAACATTTAATTGGTAGTGTTGTGTGGCACCATCTAATTGAAACCACATTCCGTTGCGATAATTTTGAGGCACATTTTGCAAAAGGTTTCTAAAATCAAGTTCTAAAAAATTTAAAAAAGCAGCTCCATTTACAGTCCCATCAAAGAAATAGGGACCAATTACATAATCACCTATTATTCCCGCCCACACATTCAAAGACCATCGATACTGTGATGTGGTTCTAAATAAATGTTCATTGTGGTCCGAATATTAATGGAAGTTGTGTCTATTTACACAACCGTTCTTATGAAATGTGGCTTCGTCGGAGAATAAAACTTTGTTTAAAAAGTTACGCTCTGTATTTATCTTGTTTATTAACCATCTACAGTATTCTTCTCTACGCGCGAAATCACGCGGTAACAATTCTTGGTGAAGCTGGATATGGTAAGGGTGATATTTATTGTACTCTGCTCCCATATTTAGTCCACCCATCCAGTTATCCCCGTACCTTCGAGTAGACGGTATAGGTCCATTGGATGTGTGCCATATACTTCAGGTGGCACATTGGCCTCTCCGAAGATTGCCCGTCTCCTCGAGTGCAGTGCCTCACAGTCAGACAAGATATGGGTCACGGTCTCGTTCTCCATGCCACATAGTCTGCAGCTGAGGTCCCCGTTATATAACCCTATTTTATGCAGGTGATATTTTAACGGGGTATGACCCGTTAGATAACCTGCAATAATTCTTAGCTTATTCCTGCTGATATTCAGTAGTTCTTTGGCCCGCTTTGCACATGTGTCACCTATGAAGGTTTTGCTGTGTACCTGTTTCGGAGTGTTCCTCCAATGAAGTCTATGTTGGCTTTGTACCCATTTTTTTATTTGCGCTCGGACTACCTTTTTTGTGGTCCCAAGAGCTGGTTCTGGTCCAACATATGCTGTTGCTGAACCTCTTTTTGCGAGTTCATCAGCTTGTTCATTTCCAGAAATACCATTATGTCCCGACACCCACACCAATCTTACTTTAATGTGGTCTGCTAGTTCATTTAGTTCTTTCTGACATTCTTCTACTAGTCTGGATGTTACCTTGCGGCTATTTAAAGCCGCAAGGGCTGCCTGGCTATCAGTTAGTATGTTTATCCTATGAGTGTCAGTCCTATATTTGTTAATTCTGACACATTCTAGGATGGCATAGATCTCTGCCTGAAATACAGAGGTATGTTTGCCTAGTGAGAAAGAGCCTTTTGTGTTTCTCTTTTCACTGTACACTCCTGCTCCTGTTCCTTCCCCTGTCTGTGATCCGTCTGTGTACCAGGTCTCTCCTCGGGGAAATTTCAGTCTGCTTGGGTCTTGCCAGTCCTTTCTGTGAGGTATTACTACCTCATATTTAGGGCTTGGGAGATGTTTAGTGGCCATATAGTCTGTTTTCATATCTAAAATGGCTTCACTTATGATGTCTTTAACAGATGTGTGTCCTGATCTAACTATTTTGTTGCTCAGATTATCTTGCTGCCTAAATAGTCCCATCCTTGCTTCCCCCATTATCACGAGGTGTAGTGGAGGAAGGTCGAATAAGGCTTCTAGTGCTGCCGTTGGCGTGCTTCTCATGCATCCTGCAATGCTGAGACATGCAAGTCTTTGCACCTTGCCTAGTCTCGTCATTGCATTCTTTTGTGTCGTCTTTGTCCACCAGACCAAAGACGCATATGTTATTATGGGTTTAACCACTACACTGTATATCCAGTGTATCATTCGCGGACTCAATCCCCATGTTTTCCCACAAGTTCGTCTTGCCATCATTAGTGTGGTTTCCGATCTTGCTGCAACTTTTTCCATTTGTTTGGACCATGTTAATCTCGAGTCAATAATCACCCCGAGATATTTAACATCCATAACCATTGGAATTTCCGTACCTTGAAGGTATAGTGGTCCCAAACCAGCCAAGTTCCTTCTCTTGGTGTAGGGTACTAAGTTTGATTTGGTGGGACTTATATTTAAACCCACCTCTGTCGTCCATTTCGTTACTATGTTCAGAGCCTGTTGCATGCGCTCTCTGACCGTAGTACTGAATTTGCCTTGTGATATGATGACTAGATCGTCCGCATATCCTAAGACAGTATGGTGTTCCTTTTTGAGTCTCCTTATCAGTCCGTCCAT